>JAXCGZ010006049.1:0-57500 GCA_037179515.1 Halocaridina rubra
ACTAAGTATCATATTTAAGGAGTCACTTGACTCGGGGGAGATTCCAAGATGCTGGAAACAAGCAAATGTGATACCTATCTTCAAAAAGGGAAGGAGGGATACGGCTCTGAACTATAGACCAGTTTCCTTGACCAGCATAGTTTGCAAAGTTATGGAGAAACTACTAAGGAAACATATCTCTCTTCACTTGGAATCCTTCAACTTTTTGTCAGTGAGGCAACATGGCTTCAGAGAAGGTAGATCAACAGTAACAAACTTATTAGAATTTTATGATGAGGTAAGCCAAATCTTACAGGAGAGAGAGGGCTGGGCAGATTGCATATTCCTAGACTTCCAGAAAGCGTTTGACACTGTTCCACATGGGAGACTTATTAGGAAGCTGCAATCAATGGCTAGAATAGGTGGAAATGTTTTGGAATGGATAAAAACTTACTTAGAAGGAAGGGAACAGAGGGTTAGAGTAAGACACTTAGTGTCTGAATGGAGAAGAGTTAGTAGTGGAGTTCCACAGGGTTCAGTTTTAGGGCCACTTTTGTTCCTTGTATATGTAAATGACCTACCAGAGTCTGTAAATTCATTCATGAATATGTTTGCAGATGATGCAAAGATTGTGAAGAAAGTAAAAAACGTGAACAATGGTAGAGAACTTCAGGAGGATCTAAATAATCTGCATGAGTGGTCAGAAAAGTGGCTAATGAAATTCAATACTTCAAAATGTAAGGTAATGAGAATGGGTACAAGTGCAAGAAGGCCCAAGCTTGACTACTCGGTGGCTGGAGTACAACTTCAAGAGACAGAAAATGAGAGAGATCTAGGAGTAAACATACTGGCAGATTTGTCTCCAGAAATACATATAAATGGCATAGTAAGGGCAGCATATGCATTCTTATCAAATGTAAGGGTAGCCTTCAGGCACATGGACAAGGAAATGTTCAGAAATATTTATGTAACCTATGTGAGGCCAAGACTCGAATATGCAGCCCCCTTTTGGAATCCGCACTTGAAGAAGCACATAGCTAAGCTCAAAGACATGCCACGAAACTGGTGCCAGAAATACACAATCTCAGTTATGAGGAGAGGCTGAGGGAATTAGACTTACCATCACTCGAAGCTAGAAGATTGAGGGGGGATATGGTGACAGTCTTTAAATTCCTTCATGGTTATGATAGAGTGGATAGGGATCGATATTTTGATATGGCTGGCTCTAGAACTAGAGGTCATAGTTTGAAGCTTGGTAAGAAAACTTCTTTGCAGGATGTAAGGAAATACTTTTTCAGTGTAAGAGTAGTTGATAATTGGAATTGGCTAAGCGAGGAGGTAGTTAATGCTATCTCAATCCATAGTTTTAAGGACAGGTATGATGAGTATCACTAAGTATAAAATGGAACCGATCAGGAAACGGGAAGATACGAGCTTTGGGCTCTTTCCCGTAAACACAATTAGGTAATCACAATTAGGTAATCACAGAGAGAGAGAGAGAGAGAGAGAGAGAGAGAGAGAGAGAGAGAGAGAGAGAGAGAGAGAGAGAGAGAGAATTATATGAAATGAAATTATTTCAACTGCGACAAATATATTGCTTGCTTGCTTGGATGGGATTGGATAGGAGGGGGAAGAACAGTGACGGCGTCGAGTGAACTCTCTTAGCCCTATTCAAGGTGTCATCACTGAGGAGAGGGGGATAAAGGATGAGAAGGATTGGGGGGATAAGTACGAAATTTAAGGAAGTAAGAGATGAATAGAGAGGGGCAAACCCTCGTGCTAAGTTTTAGTTAAATATAATTTAATTGCAGCTCAACATGACTCCCTTCAGTTATAATTTAGGAATTTATAGGGAGATTTTGAGTATTACTTTATCTGGCATAAATAGGTTCTGGTGGATTTCCTGAAAATATTGGAGAAATTCTTTTCCACCAGACATGGTCACTGATAAATTCGTAATCTAAAGTGTTTAAAGCATTAGTTTCTTGAAGAAATTCTTGAAAGTCGATTTCCATTTTCAAAAATATACGTATTAATTGGTTCGACTTTAAGGTTCTTATGAATCTCTTCCATTCTCTCTATGTATGGTGGAGTTTCAGAGAGAATTCTTCTTAAATTTAAATTTTGGACAGCTTGGAATCTCAAAAAGTTAAATTTTGATAATATGCACATTGGTATTGGGGGGTATATTAAAATTGGTCTTACTAAAGTTTTGTATAAGGTGACTCTATTTTTAGTTTTGAGCAGGTTAAATCTTCGTAGCTTGGTGGATACCATTTTACTCTGCATTATTCTATTATTTATATGTGGTTTTATCCCTGTTCTGTTAATAGTAAAGCCCAGGGTTTTCAGACTATTGGAGAAGTTTATTCTATTATTATTAATTATTACATCTAGTGGTTTATGAGCAGAAATAGATAAAAGTTGGAATTTGTCAATATTAGTTTTAATTTTCCATTTTTTCTCATAGTCATTTATTCTAATTATTTCCCGCTGTGTTTTTCTTGCTAAAAATCTTTTAGTATCATCAGAAATTATTTGAGTGATGTTATCAGCAAATATAATTGTTGAACATCCTAAGCCTGGTTTTGGTATATCTCTCGTGAATATAGCATAGAGAAGTGGACACAGATTCGATCCTTGGGGGACACCTGCTCTAAGTTCAAATTGAGTTCCCATGTGTTCGTTAATTTTGATAATTGACTTTCTATTAGATATGAAGTCTGATAGAATTTTTTTTTGAAGTTCTATGATTTTATATCTGAGTCCATCTCTCCATACTTTGTCAAAGCAGAGGAAACATCCCTGCTCAAGACATTGCACTTTTTCCTGAACTTTTGTGAGATGACTATTTTTTTCATATAAATAAGTTAGTGCTGTATGAGTGCCTCTGCCTCTTCTAAATCCGTGCTGGTTGGAGGGAAAACAATCATTTAGTTCTAAGTATTTATAGACTCTGGAATGTATTATCTTTTCAAATATTTTCCCTGGGACTTCTAAGAGAGATATAGGACGATAATTTTTAGCTAGGGTGGTGTCTTTTCCAGGCTTTGGTATAAAAATCATTATTGACAATTTAAATATTTTCGGAAAATAACCAGTGGATAAACAAGAGTTAAAAATATCTAATAATTCATGAATTGCTATATTAGGTAATTTATTAATGCCTGAATGTCCTAGGGCTTTATTTTTAAGATATTTAATGATATCATTGATGTCAGCGATAGTAATAGGAGATATTAGATCGTCTCCTGGAGTTAATCTATTTAGGTCTACGTTAAAAAAGGGAACAGTTCAATTTGCGTTTTCTTTCACAAAGTTGCATCTTATTCTTTCGTGATCTAAATCATAGTTTATATTTTCTTCAGCACTAATATTAAATATATTTTCCCAGGTCTTTCTGAATTTTTCTTCTTTTTCTTTGCTGGTGAAAAGTTTTTTATTGTTATTATTATTGTCTACTAGATACGGCGTTGTTTCTTTACAGTTACCCATTAATTTCTTAATATTATTCCAAAAGTTTTTGGGATCTTTATCTTTGCTTTGAAGTCTCATTATTATATTTTCCCAGTTATTGTTATATGAATCTATTAATTCTTTTTGTAATTCTTCTCTTATAGCTCTTAGTTCAGTTTAAGCTTGGGGACCCCAGAGACCTCTGCCAATGTTATTTGAAAAAGTTAAATATCTATGTTGGAGTGCTTTACATTTATCATTTAGTTTAGGGTGGGGTAAGGATTTCGTCATTTTTAAAGGTATATAATTTTCTATTGCTTTTTGGATTAAAGAATACCATTGCTTTAAGTGTTCTTCTATATCTAAAGTATTATTAATGGTGGTATTACTTGTGATATCATGAGCGAATTTTTCGTCTAGGAAAGATTGAAAGTTATCCCAGTCTGCATTTCTAAAATCTCTTATAGGGGGAATTCTAATAGCTAACGGTTCTGTTGACAGTTTAATTATTAATGGTAAATGATCAGAAGTGGTTAAGGGCCCCTTTTCTATGGAGTAATTCAAGTAATGACTCTTATTGCTTATGACTATATCAGGTTTGGCGAATTCTGATCCATGAGTCATGGTTCTGAAATCAGGTCCTAGAATTTTAATTAGATTATTATTTATCAAAGTATTTAAGAAGTTACCAGCTATATTAAAAATATTGTGACCTAGAATATGATGTTTAGCATTAAGATCGCCAATTAGGTATGATAGGATGTTTTTTCTTATTAATTTTAAAATATCTTTATATGGGATTTGTAATCTTCTGGGTGGTAAGTAAGTTGTTCCTATAATTATGGGGCCGTTTTTAGTTTCTATTTATAGTGCTAATAAATCATTATCAAAGTCATCTATGATTTTATGAATAATATTTCGTTTAATGGTAATTGCTATACCTGCATGTGCTTCATTTAAAAAGTTTCTCTGATAAGTATTATAACCATAAATTTTTATTTTTTCGTTAGTCTTAGAGGTACTATTAAGAAGTATTATGTCTGGGTCAAATTCTCTGTAAGCATTATATAATTCATTACTTCTAATTTTGGTCCAAGCTATTACGTTATGCTGAATGATTGTTAATTTATTATTGTTATTAGCCATATTAAATGCAAAAAATATAAAGAATAAGTTAATTATTTAAGCTTGAGGAGGATGATGTTCTTTTATATAGCCCCTGGTTTAATGCATCATAGTGTTTCCTTTCTAAACATTGAATTCTAATGTCAGCCAGATCAATTTTATTATGTTCTAGGAATAGATGGACATCATGAGGATGGTAGCTGCCATTGTGGTAAATGTATTTGAGTTTATTAGTCCTAAGTAATGTGTCTCTAATGATTTCTACTTCTGTATCAGAGGGTAATTGGTCATCGAGTTTTCCTATTATTTTAAAGTTTAGGTCTTTTCTTAGTTCTACTCTCTCTCTCTCTCTGCTTTATAGCTGACTCTTCGTGCTTTTGTTGATCTGCAGTATGTTTTGAGATCTTTTTCTTTTCTGTAGTTGTACGTTTAGAGACTGCACCTAATGGGGACTGATTGGGACGTTTTTTTCATGGTTTGAGAGGATTGTTTTTCTAGTTCAGTATCTTCGTCCATTCTCTCTTCTTCCTCTTCTACTCTTGCTTCTACCACAGTAGCAGCTACTGGTTCTTTTGTTACAGTTAGGTTAGGATTATTAGGAATACTTTTGGGAAGAGTAATCCTTGGTATACCATTAAGTTCATAAATTTCGTTAACTTTGTCCTCGAATGACCCAGGATTGATGGAATCCATCATCTGGCCATATACCATGGCACTTATTATTACAGTGGTCATTTTCTCAGCCTTAATGGGGAATTTATCTGAGGAGGGATGGGGTTTGGCTCCACCTAACATTTCAGCAAATGTAGGTTTGGGTGTTTTTTTGGATTTCCTAATCTCTGCCAGTTTTTCTTTCTTTCTCTGCTTCCTTTCAGGACACCCAGCAGCTAGTGTGGAATGCTCACCAGAGCAATTAATGCATTTCTTTGTTCTGCTAATGCACTTATTCTCATTCCATCTGTGGCCTTCTTGGGCACATTCTGAGCAGATGGTGGTTTCTTTTTTGCACTCTTTGGTAGTGTGCTCAAAAGAATAGCATTTCATGCATGTATTTATTTGAACAAATATTTCCTCTTCTATGTTATTTTCATTGATCCTAATATTAAAGAGAAGTTTTTATTTTATTGGCCATGCTTATGTTCTGAAAACGTATCTTTAGGAGGTGTTTATCACTAGGGATTCTTACTATTGATTCTACTTTAGTGCCCTGATTATGTTTTTCAATTTCTGCTATTATTTCATCATCTCTATGAGAGGTTATATATTGGTCAATGCCAAGGATAACTACTGTTCTTTGGGCGTTTAGTTCTGGGGCATTGTGATATCAAAGTTTTCCTTATCAAAAATGGCAGAAACTTCAGGAGAGTTAAGTTTCTCAAGGTTCTCGTCGGCGAGGACAAGAATAAAGCCAGGCTGTATGTTTATTACTTTATAAACAATTATGTTGCTTTGGGCAAGACATGAGAATATGACATTTCTACGCCTAACAGGATCCCCACGGGGATCACGGTCCCTAATTCGAGCTCGGCCCGTTATTTAAACATGCAGAAAGTAGTGATCATGAATAAAAAAAAAAAAAGCACACAAAAATCGCAGATATTATGCTTTAAATTTTGAGTTATATGTTTATTTGTAAAAAACGAGTGCAAAATTTCAAATAAAAAATTACCGCAAGGAGTATCTTTATGAGCGATAATGATTAATTTAATTGGGCAATTAAAAGGGTTATAAGTATCAACTGTTTAAACTAGATTATTCACAAGATTAAACTCCTAGATAGTAGTAGTAATAGATTTCGTGCTTAGGATTGGGTGGGGAGAGGATAGGATACTACAAGGCGGTTACTGTGATGTATGGGGACAGTGGACGGTGTTAATTCACCAGGGGCGGAGTTCTCCCCTCTGTGCTGCTGGCTTAACATACCAGCAACACCTGCCCGCAGCTCACAGCAAGCTCAATGCAGAAGCTACAACCACCCAGCAGGTAAAAACGGGGTAGTCACAGCCAGTAAGGTAAGGATGAAAGGTGTGATTAGTGGCTTGTATTCACGTCTGTGTGCTGTCAGAGCTCCTAAGAGCTACTGTCAGACGTGCAAGAACACTAATAAAAAGGGTCTGTGCGTTAGCAGGGCTATTGACAGATGTGCCTGTAGTCAAACTAATTTCAAGGGAAGTCATCTACAGTCTAATGCAGTGACCAAGTGAACTCTGTCAGTATGAATGCAGTGTCAAAGATGACAGTCACAGTGTACCTTCAGTGTTAGTGAATCACACTCTTCTTACAAATATATTGGCTTCACTGTAAATGACAGATACCATTTCAAACTTTAATATTGTCGTAAGGGTGTCCACAAAGTCTGGGTACATAGGAAATTTCACTATGCAGACCTATTCAATCGAGTTCACCTGAATTTTGTAAAGCGCATTAAATTATGCATTGAAAATGATGGAAATCATATTGAAAATATTATTTATTAACATTAGATTTAAATATAATTGTTTTGTTTTAAAAGTATGTGTTAATCTGCTGTGTACCCAGACGAAGTCTGGGCACAATGGAGATTAACACATGTTTTTAAAACAAAACAATTTTATTTAAATCTAATGTTAATAAATAATATTTTCAATATGATTTCCATCATTTTCAATGCATAATTTGATGCGCTTTACAAAATTCAGGTGAACTCGATTGAATAGTTCTGCATAGTGAAATTTCCTATGTACCCAGACTTTGTGGACACCCTATAGTGTTTTTCATGTTCTCTACTCCTTCACCTCCCCCCCCTTCCCCCGTTCCTATAGTCGACCCTTTTTTTTTCTTTGCTTTTCGTTAGCTTTCATTATTGTATACAATTCTTTTTTTCTTTTTACATTACTACTGCTACTACCATTACTACTACTATTATTGCTACTATTACTATTACTACTACTCCCATCCCCAATCTACTACTACTACTACTACTACTACTACTACTACTACTACTACTAATAATAATAATAATAATAATAATAATAATAATAATAATAATACAGCTAGTACTACTACTACTACTTCTCCCATCTCCAATCAATCCTCTACTACTACTAATTAGAATACTACTGTTATTCCTATACTGCAACTACGATTTTTCTTCAATATATACATTACACATTTATATAAACTATAAGAAACGTAAGAAAAGAGTCTGGAGACGGTGAATTACGACCATAAGACTTTACAATGAACACAGTGTAGCGAATATAGTTACGTAGTTACATTTATGCACACACATACATACATAAATGCGTACGTACGAGAATCATGGCTGGCGTTGGTTCAGGCTTTTTGCTCCTCATTTCTCAATGTTTTTTTTTTCTTTAAGCATAATACATACATAAGTACGCAAATATATACATACGTACGTACGTGAAGAAATACATACATACGTGCATACATAAATAAATACATACATGCATACATACATACATTTTAAGTTAAGATGTGTGTTACCAGAAAAGAGACAAACTGAGTCACTAAATAGCACTTATATGGAGATATAAAAATTCTGTGTGAAGCTCAATTAAAAGTTTTTCTCTTTTCTTCTTTTTTTTCCTCTTTCTCGTCTTCTTTCTATATTCTGTGAGAGGGAGAACATAAAAATGAGGCCATCTCTGTCCCAAACCTCTCCCACCCATGGGTCGGGGGAGGGGGTAGTCATCAGGGGACTTAAACAGAGAATCAAGAAGTTAGAGGAAATGGTTGTAAGCCTTGATGATAAAATTCGGAATATGGATGGAGAAATGAAAGAGAATGAAACACTCAGAGAACAAATAAGATCTTTGGAGGAAGCAAATAAAGCACAAGGGCAGGAGAGAAAGGAACTAGAAAAAAGAATAAAGAAGCTGGAAGGGGAAAAGAGTCAACTAGAATCTAGAATTTCTAAACAAGAAGATAAAAACAAACAGCTGAATGACAACCTAAAGGAATTAGATGTTAGTTCACTGCTCTCTTCTGAGAGAGACGAGATTGCTGCTTGGAATGTCCAGATTAAGGAAAACATTGAACAGTTCAGAAAAGAGTTCCAGGAGCTGAATATGGAAAATGATGCCATGAAAACGTCCTTGCTGATGCACTAAAGGGGAATGTGGCAGTAAAAGAGGCTGTAAAGGTGGTGGCACTGGAAAACATACAAACAGTTGACTATAAAGAGACAGTAATCGAAAAAATGAAAGACGTTGTGATGGAAAGGGCAAACCCACTCATCAGACAGGCACCTGATAAGGAGAAGACAGTGGTAATCTCAGGCATAAGTGAATCCCAGGAGCCAACATGGCAGGGGAGACTTGAAGAAAATAAAGCTAAGGTTGTAGACCTGATAAGAAAGCTTGGAATAGTATGTGGTCCTGAGGATATTGTAAACATACACCAACTAGGTAAATATTCGAGGGAAGGAAAGCCGAGACCAACAAAAGTAACCTTTGAGAGAGGGGAAACATGTAGGGAAATATTGTTGAGAAAAAAAAGTCTAAAAGACCTTCAAGAATGCAAAGAAGTGTTCATTAGACGATACAGAACACATGAAGAGATGGGAAAGATCAAAAACTTGTTGCAAGAGGCAAGAAGGTTAAATGATGAGAGAAATGAAGAAGAGAAGAAAAATTTTCGTTACAGAATACTTCCAGACAAAGGGGAGATAAAGAAGATAATGACAGAAGATCAGGGGATGGGGCCTCATTAAGATTGTTATACACAAATGCTGATGGATTAGCTGGTAAGGCAGTAGAATTAAAAGATAGGATTCACAACAGTAAGGCAGATATAGTAGCAATTACAGAGACTAAGTTGAGTGAGGACATAAACAGTGTCACAGTTTTTCCTAAGGGCTTCAGAATACTAAGGGTTGAAAGATCTGAGAGGACTGGTGGAGGGATAGCACTGCTCATAAGTGAGAGGATTCAATTTGAAGAAATAAACTTGGCTATAGAAAGTGAGTTCAGGGAATTTCTTGTTGCTCGCATAAATACTGGGTCAGAGAGCATTATAATAACTGTTGTATACAACCCACCAAGGAACCAAAATAGGCTTGAAATTTATGAGGAAAGTCATATAGGTACTATTGAAGTCATAAACTCAGTTGTTAACATGGCACGGGAGAAAAAATGTAGGATTTTGATTATGGGAGACTTTAATCATAAAGAGATAGATTGGATAAATCTTGACCCACACAGTGGTGAGGACTCATTCGGGGCAAGATTCCTAGATTGCGTACAAGGGAATTTCCTACACCAACATGTAATGGAACCAACAAGAGCCAGGGGTGGGGATGAGCCATCACTACTTGATCTAGTGTTCACAGATAATGTGTTGGATATTGAAAATATTGAGTATGAACCACCAATTGGAAAGAGTGACCACTGTGTGTTGTTGATGGAGTATATCATTGAAGATATTCTTCCTGAGAGTAGAGGCACTGAGGACATGAGGAGGAACTATCCGAAAGGAGATTACATCAAAATGAATGAGCTTTTTGCAGTTATTGACTGGAGAACCTTATTTTACAACAAATCTGTACAAGAAATGTATGACATCTTTTGTGAGAAATATGGGAAGATAGTAGATTGCTGCATACCTGTCACCAAAGTAGGTGTAATTCATGCCAGAGAGAAATGGTTCGATAGTGGGTGTAAAAGAGCTAAGGAGTGGAGAGACAAATGCTGGAAAAGGTATAGGAGGAGAAAAAACATAAATGCCTGGCAAACCTACAAAAGAGCAAGAAATGACTACCTAAGTAAAAGGAGAGAGGCAGAGAGAGATTATGAGAGGGACATCACCAGGAAGGCTAAAGAAAATCCCAAGCTTTTCCACAGCTTTATCAGAGGAAAACTGAAGGTAAAAGAACAGGTTTTAAGGCTAAAGAGAACATCAACCTTACAGCCACAGAGGTATGCAAAGCGCTGGTGGATTTAGATGTTCATAAAGCTACAGGTCCTGATGACATATCCCCTCATGTGCTTAAAAAATGCGCAAACACAATATCAGTGGCACTAAGTATCATATTTAAGGAGTCACTGGAGTCGGGGGAGATTCCAAGATGCTGGAAACAAGCAAATGTGATACCTATCTTCAAAAAGGGAAGGAGGGATATGGCTCTGAACTATAGACCAGTTTCCTTGACCAGCATAGTTTGCAAAGTTATGGAGAAACTACTAAGGAAACATATCTCTCTTCACTTGGAATCCTTCAACTTTTTGTCAGTGAGGCAACATGGCTTCAGAGAAGGTAGATCAACAGTAACAAACTTATTAGAATTTTATGATGAGGTAAGCCAAATCTTACAGGAGAGAGAGGGCTGGGCAGATTGCATATTCCTAGACTTCCAGAAAGCGTTTGACACTGTTCCACATGGGAGACTTATTAGGAAGCTGCACTCAATGGCTAGAATAGGTGGAAATGTTTTGGAATGGATAAAAACTTACTTAAAAGGAAGGGAACAGAGGGTTAGAGTAAGACACTCAGTGTCTGAATGGAGAAGAGTTAGTAGTGGAGTTCCACAGGGTTCAGTTTTAGGGCCACTTTTGTTCCTTGTATATGTAAATGACCTACCAGAGTCTGTAAATTCATTCATGAATATGCTTGCAGATGATGCAAAGATTGTGAAGAAAGTAAAAAACGAGAACAATGGTAGAGAACTTCAGGAGGATCTAAATAATCTGCATGAGTGGTCAGAAAAGTGGCTAATGAAATTCAATACCTCAAAATGTAAGGTAATGAGAATGGGTACAAGTGCAAGAAGGCCCAAGCTTGACTACTCGGTGGCTGGAGTACAACTTTAAGAGACAGAAAATGAGAGAGATCTAGGAGTAAACATACTGGCAGATTTGTCTCCAGAAATACACATAAATGGCGTAGTAAGGGCAGCATATGCATTCTTATCAAATGTAAGGGTAGCCTTCAGGCACATGGACAAGGAAATGTTCAGAAATATTTATGTAACCTATGTGAGGCCAAAACTCGAATATGCAGCCCCCTTTTGGAATCCGCACTTGAAAAAGCACATAGCTAAGCTTGAAAAAGTTCAAAGACATGCCACGAAACTGGTGCCAGAAATACGCAATCTCGGTTATGATGAGAGGCTGAGGGAATTAGACTTGCCATCACTCGAAGCTAGAAGAGTAAGGGGGGATATGGTGACAGTTTTTAAATTCCTTCATGGTTATGATAGAGTGGATAGGGATCGATATTTCGATATGGCTGGCTCTAGAACTAGAGGTCATAGTTTGAAGCTTGGTAAGAAAACTTCTTTGCAGGATGTAAGGAAATACTTTTTCAGTGTAAGAGTAGTTGATAATTGGAATTGGCTAAGCGAGGAGGTAGTTAATGCTATCTCAATCCATAGTTTTAAGGACAGGTACGATAAGTATCACTAAGTCTAAAATGGAACCGATCAGGAGACGGGAAGATACGAGCTTTGGGCTCTTTCCCGTAAACACAATAAGGTAATCACAATTAGGTAATCACGTACGTACGAATTATTCATTAGAAAAGAAAACAAAAGAGTAACTGGCAATGAACTGGCTGGAACAGCGAACAGCTGGATCAACTCGGATATGCGAAGAGCTGGATCAACTCGGATATGAGGAGTTCAGTGTATTGTCGAGGTCTCTACTTAAAACATAGTACGACGATGAAGATTCTCTACGCTCTCACGTTCTTTGCTCTTTCTTCCGCCACTTTTGGCGGCATCTTTTGGTATCAGAAGATGAACACTTTTAGCAGCACTTTTGTTGCACATGAAGCCTACCTGACAGCAGCGGAACAGGAGATCCAGCGCGTCGAAGGTCACTTCGTTGCGAGAACCCTGAGAATCCTGCCTCTGGTCCGGAATCGCATGCCGAAACTTCCAGAAGTCGTCTTCGAAGTTCCAGAACAACACCTAGGGCCGAGGTCCGTTTATAGGCTCTTGGTACCAGGTGATGGTTTTGGACAATACGAAGACTTCAAAAGGAGAGAAGCAGTGTTTTTGGAGACAGCAATGAAATATCGTAAATATGCCATTGCTCTACGAGACATGCCGCTTGTAGGGCCTTGGATAGACACGAACATTCCAGAATTGTCTCCTCCGGAACCAGAGGATCTGGATTTGAAGGAGCTCCTGTTCTACCACATTGGTCTGCCAGGAATTATGTTTACTTTTGGGTACTTGGCAAAGTACTTCAAAAGGAGAGGAGTGGCATTAGCAGCTGAAGACCTGAGTTGTCTGATGACGGCGATAGGGGAAAGTCTTCAGTCGCTTTTGTCGTGGTACGACAACGAAAGTTCTGAATATATCGTCTGGTTTGTCGACTTCTATGAAAGATGGAGATACAGAATGACATTATGTATTCTGTGGATAGCTTACTTCATCAGGCTCTATGAAGTTTGTATAAAATGGACGATGTGGATAAAAGTTCGTTGTTCTTTTTTCCGCCATGTTTGACGGCATCTTTTGGGCTCAGAAGATGGAAACTTTTAGCAGCACTTTTGTTGCACGAGCAAGAAGGAGAGAGCTAGGACCCCGGAGCATTTACGAAAGAGGAAATCTTCTTATATATTACGAAAGAGGACCAAAACCTTGTATTAACACGGAGATCTCTTGTATATTACGAAAGAGGGAACCTTCTTGTATTAATACGAAAGTGACCGAGTCTCTCGCAGACGTCGGGATCCAGTAGTATGTTACGAAAGGAGGAAGAACTCTTGTATATTACGAAAGGGATTCTTACGTGTGTTACGAAAGGTAGAGGAAATCTTGTATAATACGAAAGGAGACTGTACTCTTGTATTCTGCAAAGGGGTAAAAGGAGAAGGTTAGTCCTTCAAGGACTAACACACAAAATAAACAAACAAACAATCAACAAAACAAACAAACAATTAACAAAGCAAACAAATTACTTAATATTTACGGCCTTATTGGATTAACAGTGTGTCCTTCTTGAGGGGACTTTAAGAATAAAGCCCTGATATGAAATTCAAGGCTATGTATGGCCTAGGGCTTCCCTAAAAAGACGGACCAAAACACTAAAGCCCTACTCAGTATTCAAGGCTATGTATCTCCTAGGGCTTCCCTGTAAAGAAGGGAAAAATGGAAATAGAGTCAAGTTCATCGTACCTGTTCAGAGGAGATAACACCTAAAAGTAGCCAGCCGCGAAGCGCCGGATGAAATATTTATAAAAAGTTCGCTATAAAGTTGTCATCCAGATGCTAAAGAATCGTAAGTAAAAGACGCATCTGCAGCTTTGCAGGAAAGCGACGTTGGGGGCTGGCACCAGGTATGATTTGGCAAGAAGAATGGCACTTGTTGTCGCCACATTTCAGAAAATATGGCTGGCAACAAACCCACCCTAAGGTAAGGAAAAAGTCAAAAGCCTGCCAAGGAAAGAAATGAGTATTATGACGAGTGTGCTTTTCCTCCGCTTCCCTCACTTCCAATATTCAACAAAGGCTGTTCCAGCGTCTTCAGGTTTCTGTGTGAATGTGTGTGTGCATGTTGGTGGGGTAGACCTCTGGCGCGGCTTTAATTAGCTCGTAAGTCTACTTACCACCAGTGTGTGCATGAAAGAGCTTGTAGACCTCTGGCGTGGCTTTAAGTGGCTCGTAAGTCTCAGGCTCTTGAATGGTAGAAACCTGGAGATTGAGGAACACCTTTGAAATATTGGTTGCTAGCGAAACGTCGAGGTGTGGGCTCTATGTTCTTATAAAACACTTTGGATAATTGCTTTACTTTCTGAAAAGGACTTTAATACTATGTTTACATTAGTATAACACGATTTGTAATGTCTAAAACATAATTAGTAATTTTTTATGAGTGTGATACCGGGACAAGTAAGAATATTGCTCTCATAAATAAGATCACGTTATCGATATCACCCCCGAGGGTGGCCGGGCCTTGGTGGGCCCACGGGTGGGAATAAATTCTGAATGAGTAGGATGGGAGGAGGGATTGGAGGGAAAAGAACAAAAAAATAAATAAAAAGATAAGAAATAAAAAAAGTAAAAGGTTAAAGACAAGACAGAGATGAGGTAATAATACTCAACAGGGAAAGGACAGGCTGAAAGAACAGTCGAGGTTCTGAGGACCTAGAGATATGGCAAGCCTGTGATGACGATAAATCCGTTTTTTGAAGGAAGATAGGTTATACAAACAAACAAACATTTATTTCCGTTTTGTGCAATGGTTATTCTTATACAATCTAAAAGTAACTTATAAGTAGATATATAATTGAACTAATAAGTAAGAGGGTAATACATACTTTTGAATAATGGTTTCCTAGAAAATAATAATACTGTAATAAAAATGTTAACAATAATGTTAATAATAAAGTAGTAGGTCTGACATTTTTGAAAAATTAACTTATAAGTAGACATGTAATTAAACTAATAAACTAATAAATAACTGGGCAATACATATAGTTACATTAAATGTAGCTTTCATAGAAAATAATAATGCTGTAAGAAAAATTTTAATAATAATGTTAATAATAAAGTAGTAATAATAACACTAGTGTCGTTATTATCAGCATCATTTCCATATGTGTTTTCCTTACAATGAGAATAATTAGTTCTTAACGAGCAGCAACTATTTGTCCAAAA
Source organism: Halocaridina rubra (assembly GCA_037179515.1). Lineage (NCBI taxonomy): Eukaryota > Metazoa > Arthropoda > Malacostraca > Decapoda > Atyidae > Halocaridina > Halocaridina rubra. Next base: position 15,170 of record JAXCGZ010006049.1, read on the forward strand.
GAAAACTATATAGTTTTCCCTTGAAAGCTGTGAAGGAGGATGCATTTTAAAAATGCTCTGGAATATTGTTCCAGAGTGTTGGCCCATTGATAGCAATCATCTTTGAACCTGCTTCTGTGTTTGTTCTGTGAATAAAGAGCTCACTGCTCTGTCTAGTGTTGGTTCCCCTTATATCCCTGACTGTTTTTAAATCAAATTGCCAGCTAGGATAATGATGGTCCAAAATTTTGAATACAAAAACATAAATAGCATAAGCGACCTTATTTTCTGCCCGCAGCCACCCAAGTTTATTGAGAGCTTGTGTGATGTGGTCATATTTTCTTATTCCTCCCAGGGCAACTCGAGCTGCAAAATTAATAAGCTTCTGTATTCTGTTTATCTGAGTATTAGTGGTAGCTCCCCAAACAGTTGTGCAGTAATTAATGTGACTTAGGGCTAGAGATTCAACAACAGTTATTCGAGTGGTAGTCTCAAAATTGTCTTTTATATGTGATAGGTACATTAATGTTCCTGTAACCTTTTTGCATACTTTATCTATGCGGGAATCAAACAACATGTAGTTATCAAAGTTAATTCCTAGGTTTTTTACTGTTTTGCTAGGTGTGATAATATTGTCGCAAAACTTAATTGTTGTGTTTTCTGGAATGTGTGCTATATGGAACCTTGAACCAATAAACATGCATTGTATTTTACTTTCGTTAATTAACAGCCCAATTTCTTGAAAATAGGTTTTAATTTTTGACAGTGTTTTCTGCTTTTAAAGTTAGCTCTGGGAGATTATTAATATTACCACTAGGGAGTAGTTGAGTGTCATCTGCATATTGTACGACTAGACAGTCAGAAATGAAAGAAGATAGATCATTTACGTAAATGGAGAAGAGGATAGGACCAAATAATGATCCCTGTGGAACACCAAATGATACATTTTTTGGCATAATGTTGAGACGGATAGACTGTTTACGATTAGATAGATACTCGCTAAACCAGCTCGGATCAATATTTAGGTTAGTACATTTACTTAAAAGAATTTCATGGTTTACACTGTCGAAGGCTTTTGATAAGTCTAATAATACAAGCAGAGATATTTTTTCATATCTATATTATTATAGATACTATTCGTAACTTTGAGCAGTGCAGTTTCCGTCGAGAGTCTCGGTCTGAAACCATGTTGGTTAATCGTTAATAGTCTATTTGACTCTAAATATGACATAAGTTGGCATGCAACCATTTTTTTCTAATATTTTAGAGAAAATGGTTAGCAGGGAAATGGGATGATAGCTTGTCACATCTTCTCTGTCCTTCTTTTTACTTTTACTTCTACTTTTTGTGGTTTATACCCTCCTGTAGAAGGCTTCGCCTCCTCTCTGGCGGGTCTTAAGTTTATTTAGATTTTCTTTTTCTTTTTTTTTTACTTTTTATCTCTCTCGCACCTTGAAAGGCTCATTTATAGTAAAGAGTTTGATATGGTAGCATTTTTCAATTGAGTATGTTTTCAGTTTGTTCTTGAATTGCACCACATCTTCACTGTCTTTGAGTAGCACTGTTAATTCATTATATAATCTTGGAACACCATATTGATAGGTTCTACTACCAATATTTCGATTGATCTTGGTTCATGCAGTCTACATTTGTCATTTGCATATCTCACTGTGATGTTTGTTCCAAGTTCAAAAGGGACTAAATACTCATGTAAGTATTTCGGTTCTCCGGTCTTTAATGTCTTGTAGGTTAGCCAACAGATTTTGTATACAATTCTTGCTCTTATCGGCAGCCAATGCAATTCAATCAGTGTCGGTGTAATTCTTTGACGTCGCTGTGTGCCTTTTATTATTCTTGCTGCTTTATTTTTAATTATCTGAAGTTTTTTTTAATAAATTGTTGGGCAAACCATAGTAAAGGGAATTGCAATAATCTAATCTAGATATTATATGGTTATGAACAAGCGTATTTAGGGTATCTTCATTTAAATACTTTTTGATAAATGCAATATTTCCAAGATGATTGTCAAATATAATATATATAATCATGCAAAGTTATTTATTTTAGTTTAGTTACGCTTCATTTAAGCATCAGCTGGCATCCGTTTTCTTTAGATTGCAGGCCTTTAAATGTTCCTAAATTATTTCACATATAATTTTTTGCACTTTATTCATAGTAATAATTTATTAGGTAATTATTTATACTTTAGTAGTTAATTATGAAAATTATGAAAATAATATTTATGATTTACTGATGTAAAAGAAAGACTGTTTTTGTTAAATGTTAGCATGCTTTAGTTTGTTTATAAGAAAGTATTGTTTTACGAAGAATATAGAGATGAAGAGAAAGGCTGCCGTTTGTTTAAAAACCCTTGCCTTCTAAATTTATGTTCTTGCTATTAAGTGAATATCAGTAATTGATATTATGGTGCCCAGACCCGGAAATTCTTTAGTATCCGGTAAGAACTATTAGTAATATTTTAGCAGCTGTCATCCACTAGAAAATAGATAATGGAGCATCTTAAGAAGGCTAAGGCAGCAGCAAATGGGTGGTTGACTAGAGTATAGCAAGAAAATAGATAGTTTACTAGCCAGGGATCCACCACCTACCTCTAGTGAGTTAGTAGAAGCCCTAGATGAATTTGATAAAAGACTTATGAAACTAGAAGTGCAAAATCAAATTGAATTAGAAATAGATTCTGATCAATTAGGCAGTTATCTAGACCAGGCAGATGCAGCTAGACAGAAGGCTAGGCATACCAGGTTGCAGTGTGCCAATAGACTTAAAGAAATTTCAGTATGTGATAATGACAAGGATTCTACAGTTTCTGGAACGTCCTCAGTTCATGCAAAACTTCCTAAATTAGAATTACCTAGATTTAATGGTGAAATTACCCAGTGGCAGAGTTTCTGGGATCAATTTTCCTCCCATATAGATGATACAGATCTTCCTACTATTAGCAAGTTAACATATTTGTTGTCATTGTTAGACGGTCCTGCTAAGGATGTGGTGGAAGGAGTACCACACACTAGTGCCAGCTATAAGACAGTCGTCGATCTACTTAAGGAGAGATTTGGAAAACCTGAATGCATTATTCATGCACATGTTCAGGCTCTTCTTTCTCTGCAAGTACCAACAGAGCAAGGTAAGAATTATATTACCCAATTGTGGAGACTTCGTGATGAGGTGATAAAGCATACAAGAAGTTTGGATGCCCTAGGTATTACAGGCAAGGAATGTGATGTTCTCTTGGCTCCCATAATTGTGCATAGGTTTCCAACTGAGTTGAGATTACTGTGGTCAAGAAATTGTAGTGGGCATGAAAGTGATCTTGATTGGTTGTTAAAATGGCTCAAAAATGAAATTGAAGTTCTTGAAAGAAGTGAAATGTATAAGAGCCATACCCCAGCTCCTAGGCCTAATGCTAAGAATGAGGAGAAAAAGAAAGTTTTTAGTAAAGAAAATAAAGAAAAGTTGTTCACAGCCTCTGCATTACATGCAATATCTCCAACAGAAAACTTAAGTTGTGTTTTTTGTGATAAGAAAAATCATAGATCTGAAAGATGTTTTAAATTCTTAGCATTGGATGGTCAACAGAGGTTTGATAAAATGAAAGAATTAGGTATTTGTTTTAAATGTTTAAATAGTGGCCATATTTCTAGAAAGTGTAAGGTCAAATGTGCCAAGTGTAATGGTAATCATAATGTGACCATGTGTGGCATTAAGTTGAATGAACCAGTAGTCCCCCAAGCAAATACACTGGTAGCAAATGATAACCCAAGTGGGCCCTCTGTAATTGCAATGTTAACAGGTCCCTCACTTAATCCAGATTTGGTGGAGATTCTGATTAGATTTAGGCGTTGGCCATATGTGGTCACTGCTGATATTACTAAGGCTTTTTTACAAATAAGTGTAAACAGTCAGGATAAGAATGTCCATAGATTTTTTATGCCAGGTAAAAATGGAGTAAGACATATGAGATTTAATAGAGTTGTTTTTGGAAACACCTCTAGTCCCTTTATACTTAATGCTACTGTTAAGTGTCATTTAAGTAAATATTCTGATTGTGAAGTTATTCAAGATTTAAAAAGAGATATGTATGTAGATAATTGGTTCAGTGGAGCTGATAGCATAGAAGAGGTAGCAAGTAAGTATAGCACAGCATATGATATTATGGCTCAAGCTAACATGTCTCTTGAAAAACTTTCATCTAATAGTGTAATGATAGCTTCCAAGTTTAGTGATAAGATACAAATCCTAAGGGATGATGAAGCTAATACTGTATTGGGTATTAAGTGGTATAATCACACTGATACATTTTCATATTGTGGTCTTAATTATGATTCTCATTTTGAAGTTTCATATACTAAAAGAACAGTTCTGAGTTTAATAGCTAAGGTGTTTGATCCTTGTGGATTTATCAGTCCATTTATCATGTATGCCAAGGTTTTATTTCAGGATATTTGGAAATTGGGTGTATCTTGGGATGATAAATTTGCCAGAAGATTTGGAAGTTAAATTTAAGAAATGGGTAGATAGTACCAACTACCTAAGCTCACTAGCTATAAATAGGTGTTATTTTACCAATGTACCTTGGAAGAGTATTGAACATATAGAGATTCATGGATATGGAGATGCCTCTGAAAAGGGTTTTGGGGCATGCGTATACTTAAGAGTTTGTCTTGACGATAGCTGTCAATCTTCACTGGTCATGTCTAAAACTAGAGTGGCTCCAATTAAAAAACTTACCCTTCCTAAATTGGAGCTAATGGGAGCATTATTTTGTGCTAGATTAGTAAGATTTGTTGAAAATGCTCTAGATTTTAAGATCAAACCTAAAATTGCATGTTGGACAGATTCCACTATTACTTTAGGGTGGATAAAGAGTAATTTAGTGATAAAGGATGTGTATGTTAATAACAGAGTAAGAGAGATTCAGCAGTTGACACCTCCCAGTCACTGGTACCACTGTAGTGGATTAGATAATCCAGCTGAGTTGATGACCAGAGGTCTATTAGCAGAAAAACTAGTAAACAATAACTTCTGGTTTAATGGTCCTAGTAATCTATCAGATCCCAATTTCAGTATTCAAGATAGTGATAACAATAGTGCTGTTAATGAGACTGTGGATCATAAACTTGAAGAAGATAACTTAGCATGTTTAACTGTTCAAACTGTAACTCCCATGTTTGATGTTGAAATATATAATAATCTTTATAAGTTATTGAGATTTGTTGCTCGTAGAGGTATTCCAAGTGTCTTTTATTCTGATAATGCCAAAACCTTTGTTGCAGCTTCCACTGAAGTACAGAAGGTATTTGGACATTTAGCACCTAAGTGGAAGTATAATGTGCCAAAATCTCCATGGTGGGGTGTGTGGTTTGAGAGGCTTATTGGGTCTGTTAAGTTAGCTTTAAGAAAGACATTGGGAGTTAAGTATGTAAGTAAGTCTGAATTAGAAACTATTCTTATAGAAATTGAATCCTGCATAAACTCTCGACCCCTGACCTTTGTTAGTGATGAAATAGATTTTGATCATTATCTCACCCCTTCTCATTTTGTCCTTGGTAGGACTATAACATCTAAACCCCCTGTTGATATTGAACCACATGTTGTAACTTCTGAAGATTTATATGAAAGAATGGAAATTGGGAATAAAACATTAGAACACTTCTGGAATGTTTGGAGGAAAGATTATATAGCCAATCTTCCCCCTGTAGTAAAAGATTTTAATCAGAAATGTAAGTTAGATGTTGGTAGCATTGTACTTGTCAGAGAAGACAATGTACTTAGATTACAGTGGCCTATTGGTGTGATTATAAATGTATATCCTGGAAGAGATGGTTTGATTCGTAGTGTTGATGTTAAAACTAGAAAAGGTGTTTTTAATAGATCAATACAAAGACTACACGATTTGGAGATGAATTCTCACTTAAACTTTGTTTTAGAGAACCATTCTGAACAAGTTCCTGATCAAGTAATTGATTTTGCTGATGTAGATACTGATGTAGATATTAATGAGTTGTCAGAGCAGAATTCTAATCAAATTGTTACTGATGACAATGTATACTCAAGGAGAGGTCGTTTAATTAAAAGGCCTTCTAAGTTAGATTTATGAAGTATTTATTTAATTCAAAATAGTAATGTTCTTGAATTGAGTATCTTTATTTAATATAATATAGTGTGTACTAATTGTGTTTCTTTCAGTTGGTCTATTTAATATATGATCAGAATCTCCCCCTCCTTTTTTTTTTTTATCTTTGGTTATTTAGTAGTAAACTTATATTGGAATATGTTTGTAATATACTGTACTTTGAAATGTATGAAACTTGTGAAGATAAGGTACGTTTTGTCCCTTATGGTGGGGAGTATGTCAAATATAATATTTATAATCATGCAAAGTTATTTATTTTAGTTCAGTCACGCTTCATTTAAGCATCAGCTGGCATCCGTTTTCTTTAGTTTGCAGGCCTTTAAATGTTCCTAAATTATTTCACATATAAATTTTTGCACTTTATTCATAGTAATAATTTATTAGGTAATTATTTATACTTTAGTAGTTAATTAGGAAAATTATGAAAATAATATTTATGATTTACTGATGTAAAAGAAAGACTGTTTTTGTTAAATGTTAGAATGTTTTATTTTGTTTATAAGATTGTATTGTTTTAAATAGTGAATATTAGTAATTGATAATGATAATTACGTTTTTACTATATTCAATATCTGATTTTTCATAGTTAAAGTATTGTCAATATAAACGCCCAAGTTTCGCACGACTGGTACCAGTTTGATTTTGGATGCTCCAATCTGCATATATTCTAATTGTGCAAAGTTTTTCAAGGTATATTCTGTCCCAAATAACATGCATTCAGTTTTATCATCATTCAGTTTCAATTTCTTTTTAACCATCCAGTTTTTTATGTCAACCATTATTTCATCAATCTTATTAGTAGTGTTCTGAATGGTTGTTATCGCAAAATAGTATTGAGTATCATCAGCATACAATTTAAATCCAACATTATGTTTTTTAGAATCCACGATAACTCATTTGTATAGATATTAAGTAATGTGGGACCCAAGACACTACCCTGATGTACCCCCTTATTTATATCTGTTATATTAGATTTTGCATTCGATATTGTAACTATAGCTTTTCTATTTTGTAAAAAGCTTTCAAGCCATTTATATGCATTTTCATCTGTGCCAATAGATTTCAAGTCTCTAAGAAGATACTCATGGACAACTGTATCAAATCAAATGCAGCACTGAGGTCAAGCATTATCAATATTCCACACTTTTCATTGTCAACCATAGTAATCATATCATTCATAATAGAGCAAACTGTTGTTTCTGTCGAGTGATTTTCTCTGTAAGCTGATTGATTTTCTGGTATGATATTGATGTCTCTAAGGTGAATCCATAATTGATCATTAATTACAGTTTCAATTACTTTTTATAAATATGACAAGTTTGATATCGGCCTGAAAGAGCCTAAGTCATTATGATCACCTTTTCCTTTATAGGTTGGTTTAATGCATCCTAATTTTTCACTTTTCGGAAATTTAGATTGTCTTATACTCATGTTTATAATTTTGAGGTAGAAATCATATATTAAGCTTATATTTGGAGCATCATTAATATCTTTTATCGGGAATGGGTCATTTTCACAATATGTACACTTTACTCTACCAATTACTTTTTTTAGATCATCCATGTTTAATTCCTTGAATTTATTTAGCTTTTTATATTCCGATTGTGGCATAAATGATGTATCTATAAAATTTATATCTGTAAAACTTCTATAAATAATTTCTGTTTTATTGTCAAAATATATAGCAAAATTATTTGCCAATTCATTTGGGTTTTCACAGCTATTTGGCTGAACTTTTTCTTGTTTTATGCCTAATAAATCCTTTAAATTCTTATGCATCCGTTTTGTATCCTTATTTTTCGACAATTTGTTGTAGTATGTTCATTTAGTTTTTTCAACCAAACTATAATATTCATTTCTTGTTTTAATGTATAGTTCTCTTGTTTCCCTTGTTTTAGCTCTTTTCCACTTATCTTCCATGTTATGTCTCTTTCTTTTTGCAATAAGTAATTCTTTACTGAACCACATAGCCTTGTCCTTAATTACTATTTGCTTTTCAATTTTGGGGCATTTCTCAGTATAAGTTTCAGAGCACAGTCTATTACTTTATCAACATAGCAGTCTACACAGGACTTACTATGTATATCAAATAGACAATCACAGCTTATGTTTTCATTATTAATTTTCATTATACAGTCATCAACAAATTCCCTTGCAACAAATCTCGATTTATGTCTATAAATAATTTTTTTCCATATAGATTTAGATTTCTCGAAATCAACACAAAAAGTAATTAATTTATGCACTGGTGACTGAAAAATCAGGCTCAACTTCAAGTGTTTTTAGTAGGCTAGGATCTTTATAATGTATTACCAGGTCTAGTATATGATCATGCGTTGTTGTAGGGTCTGTCACACTGTTCATTAAGTTGTGTGTTTCAAGAAGTTCAATAAATTCTTTTTTCATTACTCCTGACCTCATCTAGTCTTAAATTAAAGTCACCACAAATGAATACTGTTCTCAGATCATTTATTGTATCTAACAGATTCTCAAATTCTTCAAGAATTTTTTTTTCACTTCTATTAGGTGGTTTGTAAATCGCAATTATTCGCATGAGTTTATTATTGAATAATACTTCTAAATGTAAGTACTCAAAAGTTTCAAAATATAATTGGTTTTTTATGATTATTTTAGAAAAAGATTTAGACATCAAGATACCCACTCCACCACCTACTCTATCCTTTCTGGGTAACTGATAAAAATTATGTGTTGCTGGCTTCATTTCTTTCATTTTTGAGTTATCCCTCACATCACCCCATAGCCAAGTTTCAATCAAAATACATATATCTAGTTTAAGTTAATTTATCAAGTTTCTAATTTTAATAGTTTTATTGCCCACTGATTGAATAGTCATTAGACTTCATGAAATATTATTAGTTTTCTTAGATGCCATGATCAGTTTTGTTTTTTATTCTTGACAGGTCATCCTTATAAATTAGACATTTAATTTCATTTGTCCTGTGGGTTAGTGTCATTTAATCCTTTCTTTGTACAATTTGTGCAATTTTCCACTGTAGTTTCTTGACATATTCTTCAAGTTTATGATCTCTTCCACACTTTGCACATACCTGGTTTTTATTGCATCCAATTGCTCTATGTCCAAATTCTTGGCACTTGAAACACGGAAAAACTTTGTAGGTGTCAAATACTTTACTTCTTCCATACATTGAATACAACTTATCATCACGAATAAAGATTTGTTTTCTTATTTCTGGGCTGCATTTTATGATAAGGTGATATCTATCATCTTGTTTTGCATTTAATTTTTTGACAATTTTAAAATCATCATCATCATCTTTAAAAAGTGTTTGAATCCATGAATTCTTCATGACTATGTTGTCTTCAATATCTTCTTCATCTTCTTCTTTGGAAACGTTACATAAATTAATTTTTGGCTTAAGCTTATTCTTTTCATTTACTGAGATGTTAGTCTCTTCTTTGTTGTCGTCAAATTCTTTCTTGGCATCCTCCAATTTTTCTTTGTCTATAAAATTTACAATCAAGTGACCATCCTTTGTTTCTTTCACTTCATCAACTTGTGTTTTTATCTTCATTATCTTCTTTTTGTTTTTTGTTGCCTTTACTTTCTCATCCGTAGATTTTATCACAAGCGTATTCTTAGTTTTCAACTTCTCTGAGTAAGTTTTAATTTTCTTGTCTTCATCAGATTTCTCGTCACTTTTGTTGTTGTTGCTAACTTTCATATAAATTTCTAATATGTGTTGTTTTAATTCTTCATTCTGTTGACGTAAGCTTTCCATTTGTTTAAATAGGCCTTCTATGAAATTCTGTTGCTGTTGCATTTGATCCATTACTTGTTGTAATAATTCAGCATTTGCATGGCAATATTCCCCTTGTAAACCTTTCATTGATTTGTTTTTCTCACATCCAAAACATTTGTACATAATCCTTGTACTGTTGATAACATTGTTGACAACACTCGTGCCCAAATTCCCCAAACCAGAACAATGTTTCTCATAATGTTACCACTTCTCACAAAAGTCACACACAATACCCTCATAAACAACTGTTTTGCAATGCCCACCTAATACAGCATCAGCAGAATCTGCTGACTCTTCAAGTCAAGGGTTTGCCGTTGCCATTGTTTTATTTTCTCTGAGTTTTGTTTCACTTTTTACTTTTAACGCTTTTTCATTTTTATACTCTATACAAGTTCATCTATACAATCATCAATGCTAATTTGTTTCTTTTTTGTTTGCCTCTTATCTTTTCTTTTAAATGTTTTCATATTTTCCACTACCACAAGGGTGGTGGTTTTAAGCAACCACTACAACTCATCTTTCACTCTATTTCAGTTAATGATATCACTAATTAACCCTAATGTATTGATTTTCACATAGTCGATACTTATAATCACTCTATTGCAGTTTTTCAGAGCTTATTTTGTCCAAAGTTAATAAAAATCACTAGAATCACGAGCTCCTTCAAAGGTGCATCCACTCTCTATCATTCAAACTTACCTGTGTGATCCCATCCATATACCAAAACCACATTCCCCCATATAAGGGGGCTGGCTGAATCAAAGAAAATACTTTGACTATTTGTGGGAAGTACGTACAGAGGAGGGAGATTCCCAGTCCCCTCGCTCCTCCTCATTTAGTCGACTCTTAAGACACGCAGGGGAACACGGAGGAAGTATTCTCACCTCCCTCCCTCAGGGGGTAAGATTGGAATATACAGAGATATAATAAATACCATGAATAAAGAGACTGTAACTCAATCCAGTTTTCTATCATGTAAAGTTACCTGATACAAAATAAGCAATGCAGGTAACCTGTTAAAAAGTGCTCATTGCATTAGGATCTGACCTTAAATGTATTAAGATAAGTAGGTTACTAAAGAGTGTTTTAGCTAAAAGGAAACTTGGTGTAATTCTCGTAGGGAAAGCATTTCTAACTCTGCAAGCTTAGTGAATACAATATCAATTGTGTGGAGTCTACAACAAGAGAGTAACATTACGAATTTGGTTTTTGGAAAACTAAAGAGTCCGCTCCAAAGATCTCACATAAAAAAAAAATCATATAAAATTAAGAAGATATTCAAATCACTACTGCATGTGGTAAGATATGAATTTATATGACTCACAGACTAACCAGGTGAAAAAAAAAAAGATACAAAAAGAGAAATTCATAACAGAACTATTTATTTCGAGTACATAATTTCATAAACAATTATTGTTATCATTGAAAGTATACCCCCTTCAGGTATCATTTCCATAAACCCTTCAGACAACACATAGTTCTCATACATTATATAAATGCATAAAAATAGTCTTTTTTTCTATTTTAGTTTTGTCATAAGTGCGGGAAGAATCAATTTAAAAAAAAAAATTGCTATGAGATAAAGTATTCACTTGAAAACCGCAAGATGACACTGATAATGACATCATTAAAAATGATAATTAAGCACGGTGAAATTTCTTAAATTTAACTCTACAAAATACATCATTCTTCTATATGATTATATGAAGGACAAGACGGATTATCCCATATGTGGTTTATATCATAGGCGAGGTTACACTTACACACTCCTTTCTTTCACCTCACATTCTGAATCACCTACACTGACACACAAACACAATTATTTCATGGTATAGTAAGCTCTCTTCATGAGTCTCACATTCTATATCACCTACACTGACAGACAAACAATTATATCATGGTATAGTAGGTTCTCTTTACAGGTTTCACATTCTGGATCACCCACAATGACAGAGAAGCACAATTATATCATGGTATAGTAGGTTCTCTTCATGGGTTTCACATTCTGGATCACCCACAATGACAGACAAACACAATTATTTCATAGTATAGTAGGTTCCCTTCACGAGTCTCACATTCTGAATCACCTACATTTGCAAACACAATTCTTTCATGGTATAGTAGTCTCCCTTTACGAATCTCACATTCTGAATCACATGCACTGAAAAATAAACACAATTCTTTCGTGGTATGGTAGTCGCCCTTCACGAATCTCACATTCTGAATCACCTACACTGACAGACAAAAACAATTCTTTCATTATATAGTAGGCTCCCTTTATACAATTCCTTTACAGTATAATAAGTTCCCTTCATGATTTTCACATTCTGAATCACCTACACTGACAGATAAACACAATCCTTTCATGATATAGTAGGCTCTCTTCATAATTATGTAATTCTAACTGTGCTGGCAAAGTACTGAATATTAAAATAATAAAGTAGCACAAAGAAATTTGCGCCACAAATACGCTAAAAGCGTGTAAAAGTCGCCAGGAAGTCAAACAATATCACTAAGGAACTCGTTCATTTGACATTTTACAAGTATTAAACACATGTAATCTCTTTATTTTAGCTTCTCCTACATATTATTAATTTGGTAAACGACTTTATGTAAATTTTCAGAGTAATAGCATAAGAGGAATGAAACAGTAAAGCGACATGCTTCAATATGTTAAAATTTACAATAATGATCAATGCAAAATAATATATATATATATATATATATATATATATATATATATATATATATATATATATATATATATATATATATATATATATATATATATATATATATATATATATATATATATATATATATATATATATATATATATATATATATATATATATATATATATATATATATATATATATATATATATATATATATATATATATATATATATATATATATATATATATATATATATATATATATATATATATATATATATATATATATATATATATATATAATTTGTGATCACTATTTTAACTCATATAATTTCTCTTCCCATATTTCAGGGCATAAATAAAAACAACAAATTTCTTTTAATTCAACAAAAATTTCCTGTGAGTATTTAATGCTCTTTTAAAATGTTTACTTGGAATCTATGGATAGAAAGTAAAATATAATGAATAAACTAAGGAAACATGAAACTAATGACAGGCATTTAAAAATATTAAAGTCACGACACTTGTGTGTCTTACCAGCGCGTAGATATGCAGGACAGGTGCCAATATGCTTGCTGTCCAGCCAGAGAATGCAAGATAACAATAGCCACAATCATTAAAAAGAAATGAATTAACCAACTCAATCCGGATGCTGAGCTGGCAGAGCGAGCAGCCAACTCACCATAAAGTCCTCTTTACGCCCATAATGACTCATATATACAAAGGCCTCCAGTTATTCAGTTATAATGGTTATAGATACGTGGTGAAGATTATGCAAAAAGTAGATACCGTACATACACACATACATGACTTTCAAAGTTTCTTTCTGTCAAAAACTGCCATAAATAGTCCAATTTATTATGGATAAGAATGAGACAAAGTACAGTATATGATTAAAACAGAATAGAATACTGACAATATTATTACGTTTATATATTATATAATTAGTACATTGAACTCTGAAATTTAGTGTTAAATGCCAAGGAAATGAGATTAGACTTTCTCAAAAGTTATTCTTGCCAAGAGGAAATTGGTCAGTAAATAGGTCAAGGAATTAATATCTTGAATGAGCCTTATTTAATTATTCATTATCAGGGACTCTGCAAAACCCAATGTACCCATTAATACATACATACATATATACACACAAACATACGTACATGTATACGCGTACTTCATTATAAATATAAAATCTTTGGCGTGATACATATTTGAAAAGCTTGTTAATATACTACATTATCTAAGAAATAGAAATACAGTGTGATTAATATATATAGGTAAGAACTCTCTACATCTATGTTTTCCTATAACTTTAACAAAATAAAACCAGTTTAAGAAGTCTGTATATGATATTTCATAATATAATATTTAACTGCTAGACTAGCGCACAGTCTTAGATTTCTTCATAAAGCCAAAAAGCAATTCTAGTTTTACAGTAATTACACTTGGAAATGTTTGTGATGAAACTTCTTTTTCTTTTTTTTTATTATTTTCTATACTGCTATAATATATTTTTTCATAATTTGATGTTTCTTTAAATTAATGTATACTGACATACTAGTCCTCAACTAAACTTGCTTAATATTGCCTTATCAAAACTGTTTTTTTGACAAATATCAACTGAGGGTCTCGACACTTTGGTATATTTATTCATATACATTATATCACCAATGCTTTTGTTATTAGTACAGAATATATATAATCACAGTATTCAATCACACAGTAATCTCGGATTTTCCCCGTCTAAGTTCTCAATATTAAGTTTTTTTACCCTGTTTTTCATCAGAAACATTTTGTGTATTTCTGGTTCCACCTTCAGTGATTGATGAAGAAAATTAAGACACCTATGGATTATACAAAATAATTTGTGACTGAAATGTAGTAAAGACAGCATTTCATAATACAGTATAGTTTTTAATAATACCCAACATTTCATATGGTAATATTTATCAGTACTCAACATTCCATAATGTAATTTTTAACAAGATCCAATATTTCATAATGTAATTTTCATTATTATCCAATATTTCATAATATAATTTTTATCATTACCCAGCATTTTATAATGTAATTTTTATGAATACTCAACATTTCATAATGTAATATTTATGAATACTCAACATTTCATAATGTAATTTTTATTGGTAGCTAACATTTCATAATGTAATTTTCATTAATACCCAACATTTCATAATGTAATTTCTATTAATACCCAACATGTCATACCGTAGTTTTTATAAATACCCAACATTTTATCATGTAATTTTTAGTAATATCTAACATTTCATAATGTAATTTTCATTAACACCCAATATTTCTAAGTGTAAATTTTACTAATACAGTACTTAACATTTCATAATGTAATTTTTATTAATATCCAGTATTTCCTAAAGTAATTGTTATAAGTATCCAAAATTCCATAATGTAATTTACGCTCGGAATAGATATTGGCTCTGGTAAAGAGCTCTGCATAATAAATTGTTAAAGGAAATAATCTATCAATTTCTTATTTACAGTAATTGTGGTATTTCTATTGAGACAATACTCTGAAGTCACCATAATTAAAGTAAATAATTTAAGATAGCTGAAAGGTCTGTAAATCTAAGCTATATTTTGCAAATAATAAAGAGAGAATAGTGTTAGCTAAGGTAGGTTATCACTTGAAAAAGGCAATGCATGATTAAGTAATGCTTGATTATATTAATGTCTATGTAAGGTTCAAAGACCAAAATAAGCATGATTTCATTTTCAGAACTATCTCTTAGAGAAAATGCAAACTGCAAGTACTTGCTTAAATACAAGAAAATAATTACTGTACAGCTTTTACGTTAAATCTGAAGTAATTCATAAATAGTATAAAAACTACTATTTTATTCATATTAGATGCAATATTCTACTGAAGCTAGCAAGGTAGTTACATTTGTGATATTAAACACAGATAATTTGGCTTCTATATATACTGGCAATCCTTGCCTCTTCTATCAGTAATTATACAAAGAAAAATTAGGGAAAGAGAGTACTAAATTATACTGCAGATGGACAATATTCCTACACAACAATGTTTCTTTTTATCAAGGCCAATATAATTGCAGTAATCACTAATAAGAAAACTGCAATTCAAGATCTAAATTTTTTTTACGCTATTAGGCCCCATTTTGTGGGTGTACACATATGGAATGAAGCTGGGACATTAAAGCTGGATGCTCTTCCTATTGCCTCTGGGACATTAAGGATGGGTGCTCTTTCTATTGCCTCGCTGTAGGCTCGAGCGGTGGTTTGTTACCTACAGTGTCAAGGACTCCATTAGTTACGCTACGGCAGTCTTCGAGGTTCAAAACTTATACTTATTTTGCTTATTAATAATGAAATGCTTAAGATGAAACAGTCTAGCTTTGCAGTGAAGGAGAAAATGGAAATTAACATTTTATATTGTTAATCACTAATTAACATTTCATAATGTTAATTTGTCACTGAGAGCGGAACCAGCTGATTTAACCTCTATCAATACCCGCTTTCCGGAAACCACAACACCACCGAAGAGAGATCAGCAACAAATCCATAAAATTCAAGGGTCCTAAAACTCATCATTATGCCTCACGTTCATTGATCAGAAGTAAATGAGCTATAACCATTTATTTTCAAATAATTCACTACTACAGAATGCATACCAGTGGCTGTGATGAGAGACACGTGGATAACAAAGGAGAAAAAGAATTTCATATATGTAAAATTACCCTCACCACCAGCATACATTAATACAGTCTAAAAATACTGTATTGTACTTGATCATAACCTAAAAGAATTTCAATTTATGTAACGACAATTATAATGTATTTTTTTGTTAGGACAAATATTTGTAATTTTAATTTCTATTTCAATACATCCCGACCACATATGATCAAAATTACATAACTTGAATCTTAATACATTGAAAAGTAACTGATCTCTAATAGATGGCAAAAGTACTAATTATATGTAAAGAAAAAAAAACGTGCTAAGTTCATTAAAACTTTTAAGTATCATTTCATATTGTGTGATATATATATATATATATATATATATATATATATATATATATATATATATATATATATATATATATATATATATATATATATATATATATATATATATATATTTGCAAGTGCAACAGCAAAAGATTAATAATGACAAAAAAATAATGGATATCTCGTTCAGATACCAGGAATCAGTTTTTTCAACAACTGGTTTTCTTGCAAATTTGTGCAAAAAAACAAGCATTCTGGGAGCAACAAAAAAGGATAATCTATTTCTTAACTTGTACGTAACGTTTTACACAATATTTTTAGCGTGGAAAGTAAGAAGCATATACAAACACATTCTTTACAAACAACATGGTAAAGAAAGTAACGCCTAAATATGTTACTAAACATCTAAAATAGGCTCGTAGTTGCCCTTCTTGCATGAAAGCATTCTCTATGCAAACTTTTGGACATTAGTAAGAGTTTATCATGACGCTTAAATCTTCGTATTATTCTAGTCGCAATCACTCAGCACTCTCTTCCTCTTTGTCAGCTTCTTCAAGGTTTTCATTAGCACCTTTGTCCTCTTCCTCTTTGATGAAATCTTCCTCGTTTTCTTCTTCTAAGTCACCATTTACATTTTTGTGTCCCAGAGCCATTTCTGCACGGACTTCAGCGTCTAATGGGAAGAGAGAAAAATAAAAATAACAAATTGACAATCACCATTGTTAAAAACTTTTCCCTTGAGAATATTATGAACATATCAGTACATACCACCGAAATGATTGCTTACTTATCCAATTCAAAGGGCATCCCATGGTATGTCTGATGAATCACCAATTTAATCCCTTCCTTTGATATGAATGATCTTTTATTGCCATTTTAATGGGGTTTTGGGATATGTGTAATGAGTTATCACAATTCTATGGCTTCCCCTGAACGGCTTGGCGAGTTATTAGTATTTAAAAAGATTTTCTGATATGCCTACTGAGTTATTAAAATATTATGGCTATCCCTGATTTGCTCAATGTGCCATAAAATTTTAAATGATGGTAGAGGGTCAGCAATAGGACCAAAATGAAAAGATAAGTGGTTAAAGCCATGATAGAGGTAAAAAAGAATTCATACCCACACATAAAAATAGCATTAGTGTATGTAATTTTGCCAAGCAATTCAGTATGGCAAAATCAACACTCCGTACATTTCTCAAACATAATGAGGCACGTGTCTGTATGTACATAATCACCCTTCGTCATATCTATGTTCTATAAATTAGATAGCACTGACAACTCAATGGCTTATTCCAACTACGAAGCTCAGATAGGTTATTCCATCTCAATAGCTCTCTAAGATTACCTCAGTAGACCAGTGGAGTAGACCAGTCAGTCAAACAGTCCAGGAGATAGTTAACATAGAAACTAATCTATTATATATCTTTAACAAACGAGAGTTTTATTCAAGAATTGTTACCACCACCATTGATAATAATATATGCACTTTCTTCTCTCCTCTACATTGTAAATACACATATGTTTAGGCAGAGAACAGACAGCTCCTACTTGTAAAGAACCCATCCACCATTTGTTATGTACTTATTCTAAATACATATTAAAAACACTAGAAAACACTTCAAAAATATGCATATAAAATGAACAAAATGTCAGTACAGAATCTAAACAGGTCTGTAATGTATATTAAAGGTGAATAAAACAAACAAACATTCAAGATCATTTACACTTAGCTAATTATAATGTTATTAATTGTTTATTACAGTGAATGAGTTTAAAAACTGAATCAACACAACATTTTGCAACGAAAATTAATATAAATAAAAACAAATACATAATTATGGAAAAAATCTACATCACAATTTATCCAGTACCTTTAGCAGCGCGTTCCTTCCAACGGGTTTTATTAGCGGCTAAGTAATCTTGCCAAGGACGACGTACTTCAGTACCCACAACACCGCTAGGACGAACCGGCCTCTTAATGGGACCTCCAGGCTCTGCAACAAAACAAATTATTAACTTGCAGGGAAAAGCCACGAATTCAGCTAATAAAACACAGAAATTGCTCATAGGCTGATTCGAAACCTAAAACTGAAAATCCCAGCTAGAATATTTGGAGAGCAAATAATATTTAACAAAGTAAGAGTAGTTATTGAAGAGGAGTTTCTAGATATAATCGCTGAAGTAGAAAAGCATACTGAAGACCATCGAGTGTGAACATTAAAGAAATTGTCATCTACAGAGAAAGAGGAAGATGAAGAATAAATGGAGGGATAAACAGACATATGGACAAGAAAAAAATCTTGCCAAGGTAGTGCAAACTGCACACATGTTCAAGGACATAATTTCGGAATTTAATCCTAAGATAAAACACAGCATTAACATAACGCATATAATAACAAAAGGCTAGCATCCTCTGTGATAACAATTTTATAATTTAAAAAGAAAGAAATTAGTTCTAATTATATTCTTTTAAAATGTCAGAGGACATTTTATTCAAAACACTAGACACTGTTCATCCATATCTCTGAGAACTGCAGTAAAAGAATGCTGCAATGTTATGCCAGCTAGGGTCTGAGAAGCTTTAATCTTTTTACCAATAATATTTTTTTCTAAGTGTAATTCCAATGGTGGTTCGTTCCTGTGGTAGTTTACCTCATGTAAAAATCAAGACCTATTTATCCTTTTTTATATCTATATGACCTGGGAAAGATGTTCAAATTTAATATACCGTTTAGTTGTTTCTGAGGCTCTTCGGAGATCGTTGGTGTGGCAGGTATTGATAAAGCAGCGACTTTATCCAATACATCCCCACACACCCCCATACTTGGCTCCACAATGAAGTCAATAAAACCTAGGGTGGAGAAAGTAATATTAATCTCTAATATATAAATTACAATGAAATTGGATTTAACAGTAAAACTTACACATATGCCTTATGGATAAAAATGGGTGTAACCTAATCAATAAAACCTAGGGTGGAGAAAGTAAAATCAATCTCTAATATATAAATGAAAATGAAAATGGGTTTAACAGTAAAACTTACACATATGCCTTATGGATAAAAATGGGTGTAACCTAATGAAGTATAAAAAAAAAATTAAGTGACTATTATGTAAACTGCATTATATAACTAAGGGAAGACAGGAATACCGCCTCCATGTTCCACTGTGTGTTGTAAAAGTCGACCAGCGAGGGGATTGGGAATCCTCTCCTTTACAAATCCTCTCACACTGAGTAAAGTTTTTGCTCTTATTCAGCCACCCCCCTTATAAGGGGAATTATGTCTCTTGTATATAGACAGATTCTGCATTCAGAAGCAGCTGTGGATCTTTATAAATAGCTTCGATTAACAAGGAAAATATGACAAATGTAATTAAGGCAAATTTTTTTTCCTACTCCTTGAATCTACTGAGAGGGTACTGGCAGAAAAAAGATTCATGGTAACTCGTATATTCAAAACGAGATTATAAAAAAAAAATAGTGAAACTAAATACTGCATAGAGAATGGGTTACTCTTCTACTCCAAAAACACTAAAAATTTTACAATTCTGTATAAATTTTTAAATAATTATGGCACTGAAACATTTACAGGGGGGCCTCTGCAGTTAGAGATCATAGTTTGAAGTAGCGATAAAGTATTAATTCTTCAGGCATTCATATTAACCAAAAGGGAATTTTAATGAATGTAGCTATTGATATTCGGAGGTGTCAGTCTTTTAATTCTGCAACTAACAATGATTTTAAAATGAGGATGTTTCATTTTTTCTAATATTATAATATGACTTAATTTTACCTTGATGGGCCTTGTTATAACAATGCACAGTTATAGAGTTCGCCTTAATATAATAAATAAAATAGAAAGAAATTAAGTGCTTTGTGGCACGAACCAATAATAGTTATAACTAAAATCATATTTCTAAAAGAAGGACTACCCAATGCCTCTTAGAATAATATTAGCTAGATACTTAAAGGAATGATGTTTCTTTAATAAATATTATGAAGAATAAAAAAGATACGCAACAATTTGAAACAATTACTTTATTAATTTAATTTCTAGTAATATTTTAATTTTTAATTCATCAAATGCACCTTCAAATACTGTATCTCTAAAAGATTAATCTTTATTGTAATTTGAAATATAATTCTTGAAAGCTTAAAACATTAAAGTTGGCAAGTTTTAATGGAACAGGTATGAAGTAACGATCCCCAGTAGCCTACACTAAATAATCCTATAAATTGTTAGGTGTAGGTTAGGTCAAGTTAGGTTAAGTGCAGTTAGGTTAGCCTAACCTAACATGATAACTTACTGGATAATTTAATAATGTAATGGGATTAATAATATTTACCTGATCCATTTTCCCTACTTATATGCACCAAATACACTACATTATTCTTAAAACATAAGCTAATATGAGACCTGAGAGTGCTAACTTATAGCTAATTGACACTCACCTATTTGGCTCTCCGCAACAAGAGTGTTGTTTCGATCACAGAGGGGCGAATAAGGGAGGCCAAGTTCTCGTTCCTTGTCTCCCTGTCTGAAAAACTCTTCTAAAAGTTGCTTCGTCCATTTTTCATGCAGGGTCCATTCCTTGCTAGGGTGAGATATGTCGCAGCAGTGCAAGACGAGAGACAGAGCCTTTGCTTTGTCCAAGGCGCTGAATCATAAAAGCAAGATAAGCCTTTAAATGATGATTCGCACTAATATATTTCCCTATCGTAGATGAGTATCACTAGGTATTAGACCACAAAATTAGGAGTGCCCAAAGCAATCCTAGGAAAAATTAACAGCTTGAAAATCTTAGGTCATATAATTTACAGTTTTTTTTTATTTTTTACAAAAGCATCATTGGATCACTCTATAAAAAGTATATATATACAGTGTTACCCCGGTTATTTGCGTTTCTTGGTTCGCGTTCTCACTCTATCGCGGTTTTTTTGGGGATAAATTATTATTTTATTTTATGGGTATACGCAAAAATATTAAAATACTGAAAAAAAAATTTTCAGTATTTTCATTTTTTCATTGGAAATGTAAATTTACGTTGCTTGCTGTTATTTATAATGTAAAGGGTGTTTTTTTAACAGTGCAGGGAGGGTTTATACAGTTTGTAAACGAAAAAATAATTGTAAATGAGTATGTGTCACGTCATCATCACCTCACTCATCGTAATTTTATCTATCACTTTCATAAAAATTTACGTTGCGTGCTGTTATTTATAATGTAAAGGGTGTTTTTTTTAACAGTGCAGGGAGGGTTTATACAGTTTGTAAACGAAAAAATAATTGTAAATGAGTATGTGTGTCACATCATCACCTCATTCACCGTAATTTTATCTATCACTTTCATAAAAATTTACGTTGCGTGCTGTTATTTCTTATGTAAAGGGTGTTTTTTTAACAGTGCAGGGAGGGTTTATACAGTTCGTAAACGAAAAAATAATTGTAAATGAGTATGTGTGTCACGTCATCATCACCTCATTCACCGTAATTTTATCTATCACTTTCATAAAAATTTACGTTGCTTGCTGTTATTTATAATGTAAAGGGTGTTTTTTTAACAGTGCAGGGAGGGTTTATACAGTAAGTAAACGAAAAAATAATTGTAAATGAGTATGTATGTCACGTCATCATCACCTCATTCACCGTAATTTTATCTATCACTTTCATAAAAATTTACGTTGCTTGCTGTTATTTATAATGTAAAGGGTGCTTTTTTAACAGTGCAGGGAGGGTTTATACAGTACATAAACGAAAAAATAATTGTAAATGAGTATGTATGTCACATCATCATCATCACATTCACGGTAAGTTTTCCTATCACTTTCATAAAAATTTACGTTGCTTGCTGTTATTTATAATGTAAAGGGTGTTTTTTTAACAGTGCAGGGAGGGTTTATACAGTACATAAACGAAAAAATAATTGTAAATGAGTATGTATGTCACATCATCATCACCTCATTCACCGTAATTTTATCTATCACTTTCATAAAAATTTACGTTGCTTGCTGTTATTTATAATGTAAAGGGTGTTTTTTTAACAGTGCAGGGAGGGTTTATACAGTACGTAAATGAAAAATAATTGTAAATGAGTATGCATGTCACGTCATCATCACATTCACGGTAAGTTTTCCTATCACTTTCATAAAAATTTACGTTGTTTGCTGTTATCTATAATGCTAAGGGTGTTTTTTTAACAGTGCAGGGAGGATTTATACAGTACGTAAACGAAAAAATAATTGTAAATGAGTATGTATGTCACGTCATCATCACATTCACGGTAAGTTTTCCTATCACTTTCACATAAATTTACGCTTGCATGCTGTTATCTATGAAGTAAAGGGTGGTATGTTAACAGTACAGGGACAGTTTATACAGTGTAAACGTAAAAATATATTAAAATATCTATGTACATATAGGCTGATCCTACTTCGTGGATTTCCTGGTTCGCGCCGGGTCCTGGAACCGAACTACCGCGATAAGTGAGGCAACACTGTATGTATATATATATATATATATATATATATATATATATATATATATATATATATATATATATATATATATATATATATATATATATATATATATATATATATATATACAGTGTTCCCCCGGTTATTCGCGTTTCTTGGTTCGCCTTTTCACTGTATCGCGGTTTTTTTTTTATAAATTATTATTTTATTTTATGGGGATATGCAAAAATATTAAAATATTAAAAAAAAAATTCTCAGTATTTAAATTTTTTTTATTGAAAAAAAAAACATATTTCATTATCTAATTGATTAAAATAATTTACTTCCCAGCCTACGAATAATAAAACAGTAAAAAATAGTAAAAAACATAAATTGTAGATAGATAGATAGATAGATACGTTTATTGACCACCTCTTTTGAAAAGTACAGTATAATCTTTACAAAAGGAATATTTGGTCCAAATTACAATGAATAAATACAATAGATTTTGTACAATCATCAGATAAGTAAATGAATTTTAAATTAATATACATTGTACTAATAACTGAATGATATACGTACGTACAGTATAACTCATATTATTGCATCATGCGAAATAGTGTTCGACTGCGTACAATGTATTGGGGTCGCAGCTACGTGAGCTAGCATATATATTTATATTTCCAGTAGTTTCATGATTTTATTGATAAAAAAACGTATTTATTAGCCTAAGAATAATAAAACAGTAAAAAATAGTAAAAAACATAAATACTAACAGTATTGCAACATGTAAAATACGATACCGCTATCAGCGTTTCAGACAAAGACTCGTTCAGTCTAACTCACGTGTGCGCCGTTCACGTTGTGCTTATTAAACGTTTTGCTTGTGTTTGATAGTGTACAATGTATTGGGGTCGCAGCTACGTGAGCTAGCATATATATTTATATTTCCAGTAGTTTCATGATTTTATTGATAAAAAAACGTATTTCTTAGCCTAAGAATAATAAAAGAGTAAAAAACAGTAAAAAACATAAATACTAACAGTATTGCAACATGTAAAATATGATACCGCTATCAGCGTTTCGGACAAGGCTTCCACCATCTTCCATTGTCTCGCCTCACTTGTGTGCGCCATTCACGTTGTGCGTATTATTATTAATATGTTTTGCTTGTGATTTTTTTACTCGCATATTTTAACCTTTGCAATGCCTCCCAAGCATCCTTCATCTTTTAAGGCTTCTTGTAGTAAGCCTAAGCGGCAAAGGAAAATGTTGACCACTGTAGATAAAGTGAAACTCTTAGATATGTGAAAGAAGGAAAAAAGTTTGTGGATGTCGGCCGCTATTTTTATGTAAACGTAAAAATTATTGTAAAATATTGTACCTATGTATGTCAAGTCATCACCACCTCATTCACGGTAAGTTTTCCTATCACTTTCATAAAAAATTACGTTGCTTGCTGTTATTTATAATGTAAAGGGTGTTTTTTAACAGTACAGGGAGGGTTAATACAGTGTAAGCGTAAAAATATATTAAAATATCTATGTACATATAGGCTAATCCTACTCCGCGGATTTCCTGGTTCGTGCCAGGTCCCGGAACCGAACTACCGCGGTATGGGGGGGAACACTGTGTGTGTGTGTATATATATATATATATATATATATATATATATATATATATATATATATATATATATATATATATATATATATATATATATATATATATATATATATAAAATCACGGGATAGGTACTGCCATCTTGAAGATGCTTTTGGTGCAAAGTGAAAACTTGATGTCTTATTAGATCTCATATAATTAATAAAACATGCCTCAACACTACCCATGGCTTTTATTCTTCCATTTATGAAGTCAATATCAGCTTTTCAAGATTAACAATAATAATGATAATAATAATAATAATAATAATAATAATAATACCACATGACTTGTACCTAGGATCTGGCATTGCAAGCATGGCTTTCATGGCCTTAATTTGTTGAAAGTGAGAAGACATGTCAGTCGCCAGAACCATCTCTATAACAAGGCTTCGAAACTCGCGATATTCTTCTCTGGACAAATTGACAAGGACATTACTCTCTTCACCTTTCAATAACCTGTTGAGAAGAAACACAAGTAAGAAAAGAAACAAGAATGAGAGAGGATGCTTTTGGTGACTAAAAATTTCTACCGTACCTATGCATATTGGGAGAATGATCAATTTTTGTAACTGTATTGTTAACATAAAATAACATTTTTATAATTTCCATCATAACTACGAATATTAGAAATAATTTTCATTTTCTATAATTTTATTGTCATCATAAAACCATGTTTATTAGTTCAATCGTACCTAAGAATATTGGAAAGATTACTATCTTATATGTAATGTCATCAAAAATCAATGTTTAACCATGTAAAGAATATTTCGTTGTTCATATTGCTAAATTGGATATTTATTTATGGTTGGGATATTGCCATGTTCTTTACTTATAAAGCTTTCTCTTAAATAAATAAATGCAAAACTTGAAGTCAAAGTCCATGCTCATCATTTCTGAACCATTCCAAAGAGGTATTTAGTTATTTTTCGCATAAATATTAAACTCCAGACTTTACTTTCCTATGGACGTAACAGAAACATGTGCAGGAAACCATGAAATGAGATGAAAAAAAATATATAAAATAGTATCCAAATTGTATTCAAACATAAAAAAACACTAGCCATTAGATTACTAAGTCAAGAAAAATGCTGAACTCTTATTATATTTTGATAGCCTCAAAACATATTCCTAGAAAGAATCAACTTAAATTTTCTAAATATAAAAACTCTGAAATCAGCTTACCAGAGTTGTCCTTTTTCCAATTAGTGTTCTTTTTTACACCGAGTCTGTCCTTTTTTATACTTAAACGTCTGGCAAACCTTATACTAACAGTATTATGAACCAGGGTTTTCAATGTTTGAGCATTAAAAATGACAGACTTTATAAGAAGGACATTTATGGGAGAAAAAGGACAAACCTAACTTCCTTCAGCGAATCTCTCATGCTCTCTGGGTCCAATCCTACCATATCACTAGGTCTACATTACTTCAACTATTCTTTCAAACTTTCCTCTTCCTATTGTGTAGCACTCTCTTATTTCTGCCTTGTTCTTAAACTTCTACTTTTTCTTCATCTTAAAGTTTTCTGTGTGCCCGAGCCTGTTGAGGGCAATTTTCTAGCCTGCCCCGGTGTCAAACTCATTAAATAAAAACCTGTGGTTGCAATATTATCCAAACAAGACGGTACCCTTCCAATATGAGCTCTACTGACAACCTAACCAAATGTTAACAACTAGCTAGTTTGTTAAGTTAAATGGAAAAACCTTGGTAGAGCACATATTGGGACGTGAATGTTCATGGTAAATCACATATTGGAAGAGCAACAAAAAGACACAGATAGCTACCTAAAAGCTGCACATATGTGATGATTCTCAAGCACTGCTCGGTCATTGTAGAGGAGAGCCGTTTCAGAACCAGACATCACATGAAAGTTATTTGTGGTTCCTGTGTGTTCGTAGTCATGTATGATGGCTGCCATTAAAGTAGCCAGAATTTCTATATCGTTTAACCAGTTCTGGAATTTCAAACATAAAAATATATGTAAAATTTTAAAAATATAAAATTTGGGAACTCATGATGAATTGGGACATGGAATTTTTATAGATCCTAATTCTTCAGTTGGGGTAGAGTTGAGGTCCGTAATCATCAGTTGGTAGCTGTTGATAAATGCCAACTTTTGAGGAATTGGAACCTTAAATTTTTATAGGTCCTAATTTTTTGGTTGGGGGTAAACTTGAGGTCCGTAATCTTCAGTTAGTAGTGTTGATAAATGTCCAATTTTTAAGATATGGGACCTAAAAATCTTGAGGTCAGTAATCTTCAGTTGATCGCTGTTGATAAAAGCCAAGTTCAAGTTCTAACCTTACCTAACCGCTGATAAAAGTCAGGTCCCCATTCTTCATGAGGTCAAAAATACGAAAAAACTAAGATTTGAATGGAGGCTAACCATGTAATAAGGATATTTAAGATAAGGAAACTAAACGAAAGACATGGGGTGAGAGAAGGCTAAAAAACTGAATAACATAAAAAGTATGTTTATGGCAATGCATATACAAGAAGTACAGATGGCATAAATTCATCACTATTTAACAGATAAAATACTTGTACCAAGCAATATTCAGATATATATTTTATTCTCATTAATTTGGCACACACTTTTAGTTTCAGTTACTCTCTTTTAATCTTCATTGTATGTAGAATTATAGAGCTTAGTGCTGTACAGTGACATTGTTTACCTTTAAATAAACAAACAGAAAAAAGAGAACAAAAACATTAACCTTCCTCTGGACATTAATTCTAGGAATTGCATATGATCTGTTTTACGTCACAGATTCCCATTTCTACCAAGGGATAGGACGGTGCCTTGCTGTGAAGGACTTTGGTTTTTGGCAGATGTGATCGTTACCCTGAGTGACTGCCCTTTCTAACCTCAGACCGTGGCAGGCCCACAAACCCTTGAACCGACGACTCAAAGTCACGAGTGTTACCACTTCGCCATGGTGACCCTCTCTGCAGGCACAAAACTCACCATAAGACCAGTTTGCGAAAGCATATAATGCATGGTTTGAAGAACATCGGCCGCATGTACATTGTTATGATAAGGATTCTTGTATTTCTGGTAGCCAGATTCTACTTGAGTTAAAAACGTCTCAAGGGTGGCTGGAGGCATCTGGAAGAAATATCCACAATTATAAAAAACTTCTAAAAATGAGAAGACTCCACTTCAAGACCCAATCTTACATAAAACTTGTCATTAAATTAAGGTCTAAATTTGTAGTAATGCTAAGTTATATGCTTGAGTGATCATAAAGTGAAAACTATTTATCTAGATACAAATCATAACTCCCCTAAGGATGGCTGCGTCAAAGCAAAATCCATAATTCTTGGAATATACAAAGGAGGGCATTCCCAGTCCCCTCATAAGTCCAATTTTAGTCAACTTTTACCACATGCAGGGGAACACGGTGGAGGTATTCTTGCACCCAACCCTCAGAGGGATATTCAAAATTTAAAGGTGATTCCAATTCTAGCAATAAGTGTAAATCATTTTTTTCTTTTTTAAGTTTTATGTGTCGCTATTAGTCCTCATTTGGGGGTGGACACACACGAACTGAAGCTGGGGAAGTAAGGTTGGATGCCCTTCCTATTGCCCCTTTGTCAGCTCGAACGCAGGTTTGTCACTTCCTGAGTTGAGACTCTACCAGATACGCTAGTCAGGCATCCTTTTTGTGGAAGAATATATCTAAATAAATTCTATACAAATGTGAATACCTCTACAGAACTGTAATGGCTAAAAAAAAAAAAATAATATATATAACGTTTTTACCTTGAATTTATGTAATAACCCATATCTATTTAGAAGTTCGTAAGAAAGACACCTCAGGGGAGTATTAGTGCTGACCTCATGCAAGCGCCATACATTAAAATCCCATTCATCAACTCTCTGAAAAAAACAGTATTCATAGTAATAATAATAATAATAATAATAATAATAGTAATAATAATAATTTTTTCCACTTGCTATCACAGCGAGCTTAAGCCTAGCAGTGTGGCCACAACTGATCAAATAATGGAGGCTGCAGGAATTCATCCTGTCTAACACCACATCTTACATCAGCTGTTCTCTCCACCAAGATGGATCACCGCATTGTCACAGTGCAGTGTATGAGTTATTCATACAGTAAAAGTCACAAAGCTTGAGGATTAATCTCAAATTCTAAATTGAGGAAGAGAGAAAAGTATTTTGAATGAATGCTAAGATCTCATATAACCTTCATTGTATCTATGAGTTTAGCACTTTTTGTCCAACATCCTAACTGGCAAAACACTATAACATAATAACTAAAAATGAACTGAATTGGATCGATATATCTACCAAGTGATTTACAATATTTCACTAATTGTGAATGACTGAAGCAATACTTGCACTAACCATTTAGATTCTTATTTCAAAAATAATAATACAATTTAAATTTACCTTGAGTATTTTTGTGACCTCTGGAGGCAGGTGCAGAAAAGTAGCCGAAGAAAGTCTCCTGTAGATTCTTTCCACAAAGATACCAGCACGAATGGCATTAGCAACGGACCTGTGAATCAGGAACTTGTGTCGTAAAATACAACATTTAACATAAGCTATGTTGCATTAAAGGAGATGACAAAATATATAATAGTAACATCAAGGAGTGTCAAGTTTTAATTCACAATCAGGAAATACAAGGCCACAATAATTTTTTCATTGTCTAAATGACAGTGGGAAAGGAAAAGTTTATTAAATCACACAATATACATAGAGATCCAAGAAAAAGTGTATAATAATACGGAAAAAAAAATAGTATTATAACAGAGTTCAAGGCAGAGGAGCTGTAATTAGTAAACTTGGGCCTGCTACCATTCTGACAGGTACAGGACTTACTTATTATATTAATGGGTGAAATAACTTACTTGAAGTTCATTATTTACTTTAGCTCTACAGCATGTTTCCCCTTATGAAACCTAAGTTTATAGTAAAATCCAATAATGTACACTGAGTATAAATACAAACACTACTTGATCTTGTATTCAGAGAAAACGTTTTGGATACTGAAAATTCTGTGTATGAGCCACCCATCTGAAAAAGTGACCACCGTGTGTAGTTGATGAAGTACGAGGATGCTCTGGCTGAGAGTACGGGGTCAAGATGGAAAAAAGAAAGAAAATGAGATTACAAGAGGATTACTGAGTTTTTTGTAGGTATTGACTGAGGGAGAAATATTAACAACAAACATGGCTAGATGTACAATACCAATTGCGAGGAATATGAGAGTATAGTTAGCTGTTGCATATCAAAATAGAAAATATTAATACCAAAGAGAAATGGTTCAATAACGAATGGATAAAGGCAAAGGTGAGGAGAGACAAATGTTGGAATAGGAGTAGGATGAGAAAAAGTATAAATATTTGGAAAAATAAATAACGAGCAAGAAATGAGTAAAAATGAAATAGAAGAGAGGGCATATGAGATATATATCCAATGAAGAATTAAGAGAACTCACAAATTTTTCTAAAGCTTTGTTAGAGGGATATTCTAAAGGTCAAAGACTTATTTTTCACCTCGGTAAGTGCAGATGGAAGCATTACTAAGATAGATGAAGAGATCTACAGAGAAGCTGTATGTGTAAGAGTTCTTGAGGCCAATGTACTGGTAATGCTGTTTCCAGAATTGTATACATTAAAAATACAGTACAAGCTGTATACTTTCTCGGCAAGCATAAGGTGGTCTTATGATATATGGGTTAAAAAACGTTAAAAAGTATTTGACTTCTTTGAGGACCTGGCACTGCTATTACATATTTTAAAAAATACAGTATAAGAAAAAATACTCAAATATCTTCACTTAACTCATAGGAGACTAACACTTTGATCATTTACATCACATTTTATTATTAAAATAAGAATCAATAAGATTCCATTAGGATGTCAAATACACAAAGATTCTAACCTGAACTTTGGTTTCTCGTCCGTCCTTTTGCGAGCCGTGGAGAGCTGCCTCGTGAAGGTCGAGGCTAACCACTCCCGGACTTCCTGCGGGACAGCATCTGGTTCCACTTCTGAAAGTTCGTCATCTTCTTCACCCACCTGGCGTCTGAGGAGAAAATAAAAAGAAAAGGATTAATTTGCTTAATATCCAAATCTTTTTATTTCTCACTGGGCATGAAATAAACTTGACTGCAGCAAATATCCTGTAACCTTGAAATAAGTAACTAATAAATACACGAGGCTACAGGAATTTTTAAATAATTATACTGTCCACCTATATAACCAGAATATTTCATCAGAGAAGATAGGAGTTTTAGTGCAGCAGAATAGTGCCAATTGATGCCATGTCAGTCCGAAATGCATATTATTTTTCATAAAGTTTTTCGACTATCAAAACAATACAATAGTGTATATAAACTCAGCACCAACTAGATGGAATCGATATCAATAGTATTCCCCCCCCCCCGAAAGAAGACAAGGTATATGTTTACTCTTGCACCCCTCAAAGAGTCTAAGAGAATTTTCAATAAAAATCATATTTTTCAAATGGGAGCTTCAACCCCATCTACCCTTTTTCCATTTCTCATCCCCCCCTTGAAGAACCCCAATTAACATACACTGTCAAGAGTACATATCTTATTTTACAGATCCCAGAACATAGATATCTCTTTCACATAAAATGAGAGCTATGTTGGAACCGACATTAAAATGGTTGCAAAACTGAGGTGGGAGGTAAGTGGGAAGTGACAGGCAGCTTATTAAAAGTAAGTGGCCAGTGACTGCTTTCAAGTTAATGTGACATGCCCACTTGAAACGCAATAGTAATGCATGTGCAGCATACAGGAGTGCATGTAGAATCTACCTTTGACGTTAGAACACAGAGAGTGTTTAGAAGCTTCGCTTGGCCATGTGAAACACAAGAGACTCAGAAAAACTTCCTTGGGCATTTCATTTATTATAACTGTGCACAAAACGTGTCATAGAAGAAAAGTAAATACAAAAATTTAATACAAAACTATGATAAAAGAACCTGTAAACTTTCAAACCTCTGCAGGCGTTGGGGCAAATATACCTAATGCTTAACAATATTAAAGTTAGGCAAGATTTAGGGAAACACAACCTAGGGGGAGGGTACCAGACTAAATACAACACAACTTTCAAATGAAAACGAAAATGAAGAATCTACTCATATAATAATAATAATAATTATAATAATAATAATAATAATAATAATAATAATAATAGATAATAATTATAATAATAATAATAATAATAATAATAATAATAATAAATAATCTATCTATCTATCTATCTATCTATCTATCTATCTATCTATATCTATCTATCTATCTATATATATATATATATATATATATATATATATATATATATATATATATATATATATATATATATATATATATATATAAGCAATTTTCCATTTTCCCTGTATTAGAGGAGTGGCGAGTCAAGGCATAATACTCTGACTCTGGCAGGAGATAATACTGAGGAGGGGATTTCCACTCCCCTCGCTTCGGACCATTTAGTCGACTTTTACGACACGCAGGGGAATATGGAGGAAGTATTCTTACCTCCCTCACTCAGGGGGAAATAATAAAAATAATGATAATAATAATAATAAAATTTCTTGTTATTATTATTATTATTATTATTATTACTATTATTACCTCCCCCCTGAGGGAGGGGGTTAAGAATACTTCCTCCGTGCTACCCTGCGTGTCGTAAGAGTCGACTAAATGGGGCGGAGCGAGGGGACTGGGAACCCCCCTCCTCTGTATTTCCTTCCCACAAAAAGTCAAAGTATTTTCTTTGACTCAGCCACCCCCCCCTTATAACGTAGAATATGGTTTTGGTATATGGATATGGATATTTTTCACGAATGCTCAGGAACTGCCATTTTCAACCAACTCGAAGCCCAAGCGCGCGAATGCTCCACCAAAATTTGTACTTAGCCTACTGATTTCATTGTGGTTACAATATGGAGATATCTACTATACTTTTCTTGTCTGGATCTTTATAAGTATCAACAGCTTGAGAGAGAGAGAGAGAGAGAGAGAGAGAGAGAGAGAGAGAGAGAGAGAGAGAGAGAGAGAGAGAGATAAATATAGATACAGACAGGCAGATATATATATATATATATATATATATATATATATATATATATATATATATATATATATATATATATATATATATATATATATATATATATATATATATATATATAGACAAATACTTAGGTAGAGAGAGAGAGAGAGAGGAGAGAGAGAGAGAGAGAGAGAGAGAGAGAGAGAGAGAGATAAATATAGATATAGACAGACAGATAGATAAATACATAGGTAGAGAGATTTATTTATTTTATTAATTTATTGCGCCAAGGCGTCAGACATTACATGAGTTCATACAGATAATGCTTCAAATGGATACAAAACCAAGAATTGAACATGGTTTACAGGGAGGTGTACATATTGATAAAACATTGCTGCATACTAACGCACAACTCACAGTATGGCAGCACAGAGTACATTATATGCAAAAGTAAAGCTCAGAGAGAGAGAGAGAGAGAGAGAGAGAGAGAGAGAGAGAGAGAGAGAGAGAGAGAGAGAGAGAGAGAGAGAGGCTTATCTAACTTTACATGCGTTTCTTGGGGTTATTCTTCTACAAGATCGATATATATATATATATATATATATATATATATATATATATATATATATATATATATATATATATATATATATATATATATATTTGTCTTAAGCTTAAACCCATTTCTATATAGGGTCGCTGTTTCTTGCTAGCCATTTCCACCTTTTTTTCTGACTCGCGTAACCTGTTCCCTTAGCCCATTATCCCGCATATCATTTGATATATTATCCTTCCATGGAAACTTTGGTCTTCCTCCTTCTCTCCTTTCCTCCACCTCTATACCCCACCACACACACGATGACTAGAATGCGCTAAGCGAGGAGGTAGTTAATGCTAAGTCTATTTATAGTTTTAAGGACAAATATGATAAGTATCACTGAGTAGAATAATGGAATCGACCAGGAGACGGGGAGTGAGGAGCACAAGGCTCTTTACCGTAAACACAATTAGGCATTTACACACACACACACACACACACACACACACACACACACACACACTTCTACTTCAGTACAGTCGTTGTATCAGTAAAAACCTTCCTTTTTCATTTCCGAATTTTTTATTCTTTCATATTCCCATTCTATAGACTGATTGATTATATGGCATTTTTTTTACTATTACACTCGCCTCATTCCCTACTATTATAAGCGGTTTAAACAGGTCACGATGTTTTCATGATTTTTATTTATTTATTTATATTTTTTTACGAATCTGACCTTCAAAATCGTCGCAAAATAACTCGTTTTTTTTTTAAGGTTAGGTTAAAATAAGTGAGGTTTGGTAATATAAACATAGCTTAGGTTAGGTTAAAATAGGTGAGGTTTGGTAATGTTAACATAGCTTAGGTTGGGTTACGAAAAATTTCCGATGGGTTTGAGGATCAGATTAGTTAAAAACACACCAATAATTCTAGGTAAAAAGGTTTGGTAATGTTAACATAGCTTTGGTTAGGTTAAAATATGTGAGGTTTGGTAATGTTAACATAGCTTAGGTTAGGTTAAGAAAAATTTCCGATGGGTTTGAAGATCAGATTTGTTAAAAAACACACCAAAAATTCTAGGAAAAAATGTAGATTTCCCTTCCAAGGGATAAGGGTGAAGTTGTAAATATTTACCATAATCTTAAAAATCTACACGTGGCTGTCTTAACCACATATGTTTACCTCCACATAATCGCATTTTAACAATTTTATTATTTTCATTTAATATTTTTAAATATCTTATGATAAAACGAAGTAGTAGTCACTGTGGCTCAAGCGGCAGCGTCCGCGAATCTGAGACGTCAGGTCGAGGGTTCGCGCCCCGTCACGGTCTGAGGTTAGCAAGGGCATGCACTCATGGTAACCATTACTTCTGCCAAAACAAGTCCTTAGCAAGAAGGCAACCGTCCTAGCCCTTGAGAGAAAAGGGAGTCCGTGACGTAAAACCGGAACAACATTCGTATAGTATCAAGTTAACAGTATGAATGTTTTTTTACATTTTTTTTTTTTTTAACGAAATGAACTTGTTTCTTCGAAGTCCTTTTCACTTTTAATCTAATGTAGGCAAACTCAAAAAGATGAAAATAAACAATTAAAAAAATTCTACTCCTAGGTAGGCTTTTCAAACTGCCAGTAGGATCAATCCGACAACTGATCCAAGAAAAAGTGCAAATGTTTTTAAATTTTGCCTGTCTCAATTTGGATGCTAAACTGACATTATTTTTATGCTTTTATGAGGTGCTTTGAATGAATGTGACCTTGGAAACCAAACCTAACCTCAAATATATATTAAAAAAAAAAAAAATCACCTCCAAACGGAGGAGGGTGCAGTTGTAAAAATTTACCTAATAACTTGAAACGAATTCTAAGACTTACTTGACTGGGCTACTTCCCACCACAGGCTCACCCACATTTTCTACAGATGTTTCTTCCGCCACTGAATCCATCACAAATGTCTTTAGTTAGTTTTTAATAATTATTTTCCTTTACGGTCATTTCTGAGTTTGCAATAACACCTGATATTATATAGTTAATACATTATTACGCCATACAGTACTGTTCCTTTTTTAAAGTACACTGTTCTCTCTCAGCATATCTATCTACCTATCTATTTATATATAGATAGATATATAGATAGATAGAGACAGATCTAGATAGATAGACAGACACAGATAGATAGATAATTATATAGATAGATAGATAGCTACATAGATAGATAGGTAGATAGATGAGAGAGAGAGAGAGAGAGAGAGAGAGAGAGAGAGAGAGAGAGAGAGAGAGAGAGAGAGAGAGAGAGAGAGAGAGAGAGAGAGAGTCTAAATACGGAAGCTTCACTTGCAGTAGTAAAGAAGTTAATCACGTTGAACAGAGAGTTCAATGTTAACATATTGTAAAGTAACTTCTACACTATAGCTGAATAACATAAACATCCTTTAACCATGAAATCACCAATATGGCAAAACTACACATTATATAACACGAAGGTAAAACACAAAAAGAGGAAGTGAGAAACACTGGGAACACACAAAAAAAAAAAAAAAAAAAAAGTAAATATACGAGAGGGGAAAAGAGTGGAAGATATACTGTTATTATCTTTCCTTTCTTGTTCCCGACTGCGATGGATCTTCGATATAAGTGATAGAATCAAAATCTGGCAACCCTTTCATTACTAATTCCTCAAGGCATAAATATCTCACGTTTCGGTGTTCTAATAACCTAACTTGGGTTAATTTCTAGCTTCACTCGTACAACGGTCCTCAGTGTGTGTGTATGTATGTATGGTATGTATGTATGTATGTATGTATATATATATATATATATATATATATATATATATATATATATATTATATATATATATATATATATATAATGGCCTTAATCACCCTTGTAGGGTGATGGCCGAGTCAAAGTACACATTCAATAGGGTTGCCCCAATTTTCCCAACCACCACCATCTTTGGGTCAACCACAGGGTAAGTGGGCAAGAATCTTCTGCCGTGAAATCCGACAGGCGCAGTTGGTATAGCCCCATTGCTTCTTCTCATAACAGTCTACCCCACACCAACTGTCCCAGCTTACTGTGAGAGCAGATGCCAGAAACTCATTTGGCCCGTGTCACCTATATCCAAAATTATTCTCCACTCAATCCTGTCTTTTGCACTCTGTCTTCCTTGCTCCAATGATGTACCACAAGCATCCAATGCTGTTTTCTCATCATCCATCCATCTCATTCTAGGTTTTCTTCCGGTCTTATTCCAATTACTTCTGCTCTCGACACTCTCTCTTTGCTAATCGTTCAGCACTCATTCTTTACATATGTCCAAACCATCTCAACACTCTCTGATCTAACATATCTGAGAGCCTTTTCCAACCACCATTCTCTGTCTTGCCTCTTTATTTTTCACCCAATCTATTCTACATACACAATCTTACTTCTCACTCAGCTCGTTCCTTTCATCCTCTCTTACAACCCAAGGCTCTGCTCCATTAAATGTCGTCGGCTCAATCCCTCCTTCATATAAACTTCTCTTTGCATTCATTCCTAAGTATCTATTTTTCATCACAATTTTCATCCCACCTTGACATTAGCTCACTTTCACCACTCTCATGATATTACTTCTACACCCACTCGTCCCTTCACTGCATATATGTAACACAAGATGGTTAAAACTGTACTTCATGAAGCACCTCCCCATTCACTCTTATACCTAATGCTTCAGTTCACTATATATATATATATATATATATATATATATATATATATATATATATAATATATATATATATATATATATATATATATATATATATATAATATATATATATATATATATATATATATATATACTATATATATATATATATATATATATATATATATATATATATATATATATATATATATATATATATATATATATATATATATATATATATATATATATATATATATATATATATATATATATATATATATATATATATATATATATATATATATATATATATATATATATATATATATATATATATATATATATATATATATATATATATATATATATATATATATATATATATATATATATATATATATATATATATATATATATATATATATATATATATATATATATATATATATATATATATATATATATATATATATATATATATATATATATATATATATATATATATATATATATATATATATATATATATATATATATATATATATATATATATATATATTTATATATATTTATATATATATATATATATATATATATATATATATATATATATATATATATATATATATATATATATAATATATATATATATATATATATATATATATATATATACTGTATATGCATATACGGTATGGAGTTTTTAAATACATACATACATACATACATACATAGCCGTATGGAGGTTGGAAAGAAACACATGCACACATAAAACGTAAAACGTAACAGCAAAAGAGACTGAAACCGGAAAAAGCTTAAGTTTGTGTACTTTAATGAAGAGTAATAAAATTTTTCTGAAAAGTTATTTCAGGACTTATACTCGCTTGCTCTAGACCGGATCAAGCGTGTCTCTAGGACGTAAGCGCATGTACTGAATTCCTGGGAGTATTTAACTATTTTTAACTATGAGATATTAGAAAAAAGAACATGTTTTGGACTTTATGACATTGTAAAGTACATTTTCGTCCCGGAAAATCCATTAAAATGTACAGGAATCCACCATATTCCCTCCCCTGAACTGACATCTTGAATAGGAAACTCAAGATTTTTCAAAGCCATTTTCAGATAGTTATCTACTCTGAAAAAAAAATAATACTAGAGAACCAAACAAGATAGACATACTCAGTAATTATAACTGCATAAATACTATTTTCCATCTCAATTATATATTACTGAAAGTAGTCACCGTGGCTCAAGCGGTAGCGTCCGCGACTCTGAGGCATCAGGTCGAGGGTTCGCGCCCCGTCACGGTCTGAGGTTAGCAAGGGCATGCACTCAGGCTAACGATTACATCTGCCAAAACAAGTCCTTCGCAAGACGGCAACCGTCCTAGCCCTTGGTAGAAAACGGAGTCCGTGACGTAAAACCGGAACAAGGTAAAACTTCCTTAAATTTCAAGTTTTTCTTTTCATTCATTTTCATTCATCTTTAGGTGTGCAAGGGGACCGCGGTGGGCGAGTGGTCAGAGTTCTTCGCCCGAAAGTTGACGGATCCGCGATAAAGCCCAACGTTGAGCGCTAGTAAGGGCATCCACCCTTAATTCCACAGCCACATTCTGTCTGTGTCCACCCCCAAAACTGAGGACTGATAGTGAGATTTCCAACTCTTTGCATTTTTAACTTCATGAAGCAGGTTCCACACAGTCCAAAATCAACACCGATATAAATGTTGAAAAAGGTAGGCTTTTCAGCCTGTCAGTGGGTTCAATCCAACAA
Source organism: Halocaridina rubra (assembly GCA_037179515.1). NCBI lineage: Eukaryota > Metazoa > Arthropoda > Malacostraca > Decapoda > Atyidae > Halocaridina > Halocaridina rubra. Next base: position 53,969 of record JAXCGZ010006049.1, read on the forward strand.
CTGATCCTGGATATGAAGAGAAGACTTTATTTGTGTAATGAGAGTAAAAAATCCAAAGGAAAGAACACAAAACATTAGAATGAGGGGGGAGGCTGTGGCGACCCTTTATCCCCAAAGAGCTAACAGAATGTATTCTTTGGCTTAGCCATCCCCATTTCAAGGGGAAATGGGGCCACTGTACATAGATGTAGATTACTGGGCTGCATGCTATCACGTCATTTGAGGACTAGCTATTCATTATTAAATTAAACATGTTTGTATATGAAGAGTTGCGAGCTAACTAATATTCTCACAAAAGTTTTGCTTTATCTGGAGGAATATATATACTCTCAGCAAAAATGAAGAAAAAATATATTTTTGTTTCTATGGTTGCAATAATTTGGTTTTCAACCTCTAAGGCCTAACAAATAAAGCTAATTTTGGCTTTATGGAACTTATGGTTGAAGAAAATTATGCATGGACGAGTGTGGATTTCTACACATATATTTGTGTACATGCCTGTTGATATTCTGGTGTCAAATTCGGTGATACTCGCCTAGTAAAAGGAGTACTCACTTTGACAAACATTGCATATAGATTTATCATTTATTATGCTCGTAAGTACTGGTATAAACTTATTTGAACATGGAGTAATATCTAAAATAACATGAGTATGAAATGTCTTGTGGAGAAATTATATATATATATATATATATATATATATATATATTATATATATATATATATATATATATATATATATATATATATATATATATATATATATTTGTGTGTGTGTGTGTATGCGCTTGTGTATAAAAACTAAATCTCTATCAGCTTCAGAGAGTAGCGTTCTTATACGTATAAATTAAACTCCGAGAACTTAATCAGTGACAAAGACGCAAAGTCACGGATAAACATAGCAAACATAGTCATTTCCATATGAATTTTGCAATGGAAAAGACATCAAGGAATGTTTTTTTTTTAAGAATTCATGCCTCCTTTAATACACATTTTTATTCTCTCTTTCTCTCTCTCTCTCTCTCTCTCTCTCTCCTCTCTCTCTCTCTCTCTCTCTCTCTCTCTCTCTCTCTCTCACACTTTATCTACCTATCTTTCCCTAACTCTGGTAAACATATATGGGTCATATTACCACTTAATCGACAGCTATAATACCAGGCATACTATATTTGCAAATATAAGGACGATCTCTCTCTCTCTCTCTCTCTCCTCTCTCTCTCTCTCTCTCTCTCTCTCTCTCTCTCTCTCTCTCTCTCTCTCTCTCTCTCTCTCTCTCTCTCTCTCGAGTATACTATAATATAGTAGATCGTGAGGAAACTTGCAAGAGTGTACTTATAAAAATTTACCAAGTAAAATATATATGAAAAAAGTCTAATATCATGGAATACGCAAATTAAAATACGTATTAATACGTATAGCATAAGTATACTTGAATCTGGAGTAGATCTTGAAAATAAAATTTCCTTTTTTGTTACACCAGTTACGTATTACTGTTTTACTTCAAAAGAGATTTATTAATAGCTGGACTGTAAGATTATTTGCTGATTTATTATTATTATTATTATTATTATTATTATTATTATTATTATTATTATTGTTATTATTATTATTATTATTATTATTATTATAATACAAAAAGTCAAAATACTGTCTTTGACTCAGCCACCCTCCTTATAAGGGGGAATATGGCTTTGGTATATGGATGGATGGATTATTATTATTATTATCATTATTATTATTATTATTATTATTATTATTATTATTATTATTATTATTACTATTATTATCATTATTATTATTATTATTATTATTATTATTATTATTATTATCATTATTATTATCATTTATCTCCACCTGGTGGGAAAAAATAGCATCGTCACTAGATTTTGTTGTGGTTTGAGGTCTTCTTTCAACTTCCCCTCTTTTCCCCTCATCTCCTCCTCCACAGTCTCCATTTATGAATATTGGATTGCGCCTCACTACACTTTGCTCCCGGAACTTCAATTTCTACCTCCACCTTTCCTATCTTCACACCTTGCTCTCTGTCCCTCCTCCTCCTCCATCTGTAACATTAAATTACTCTCCTCTCTCTCTCTCTCTCTCTCTCTCTCTCTCTCTCTCTCTCTCTCTCTCTCTCTCTCTCTCTCTCATCACCTTCTGTCTACATCTGTCTATCACACACACACCACACACACACACACACACACACACACACACACACACACCCACACACACACACACACACACACACACACACATACACACACACACACCACCATCTGTCTACAAGTATCAAATTTATCTAGTTCAGCTGTATTTTATTACAATTGCAATTCATATATAAAAAAATATATATCAGTCAAAAGACAATTTCTGTTATAAAGTAAATTTTGACACTTTTCTTTTCGCATTATAAAATGACGTTGATCCTTCTGACTTCGCATCAGGATAGACTTACATATCGCCTTTAGTGGTGAATAATTTCTAGAATGATACATAATGTCTGTGTCGGGAGAGCTCACTGCAAAGCCCTTTTCCTCACACTTGGTTTAGAAAAAGTAGAGACGTCAGCTTTAAGCTCAAATCCTGATAAATACACTTGAAAAACATATATACATACAAATATACATTACATACATACATACATACATACATATATACATACATAAAGTCCTATTACGAAAAAAAAAATTAACATGAAAAACAGAGATAAAGCCCAATTTCTTAAACAGTGTAAACCTAGGATATCATATTGTTAGTTAGCTAGACACACACAAATGGATTTCATAAACGCATCTGACGCGGTTCTATGTATGGCTACGATCCCGTACGGGATCCTAGCCATACACAGAACCGCGTCAGATGCGTTTATGAAATCCATTTGTGTGTGTCTAGCTAACTAACAATATGATATCCTGGGTTTACACTGTTTAAGAAATCGGGCCAAAGCGGTCAGCTACAAAGGACTATGAAATGATGGTCAGCTACAAAGGATAAAGAAATGATGGTGTGCTGATTAGTCACAACACTCTCTATCTCTGTTTCTCTTTACTTTGCTTTCTTCGTACCCAGGCCCGATGAGGGCAGTTTTTTTTTTTCGTCCTGGTGTCACACATAAAAAAACAACAACACATAATAATGTGTTTATCTGACCAAAAATCTCTCAAAATAATTATTATCAAACTAAAAAAACGGCTTAACAACGCGAATGTATCATATCTAGATTAAACACATTGACATTATAAATCTATTTACATATCTCTGGCAGATCCTTGATAAAAATATTTCTCTCTATTATTTCAAACGATACGATTAGATCTTTACATATTGACAGTGAAAAACACTTGGCTCAGTAGGCTTACACACACATACAGACAAGTAAATCTGCATTTTTACCCTGAAAAACAGAAAATGAATTCAAGAACCACTTATTAAAGAATTTAATTAATATAAATTGTAACTATTAATAATAATAATAATAATAATAATAATAATAATAATAATAATAATAATAATAATAATAATAAATTAT
>JAXCGZ010006049.1:62500-70000 GCA_037179515.1 Halocaridina rubra
TTCCGATTCTGTATCAGGAGGCTTATGGATGTGGTGAGGGAGGACATGAGGGTGTGTCGTGACAGAGGAGGACGAAGGGGATAGGGTAATATGCCGACGATTGATTCACTGTGGCGACCCCCGACGGGAGACGCCGAAAGATATGATGATGATGATAATTTTATTTTTCATTGCCATTTGGCATAAAACAGTAAATCTAGGAATTATATGAATCTGTGGATGTGACTGGACTGTGTATGGGAGGATAAAAAAAAAAAAAAAAAAAAAGCTGCCAGAAGATGTGTATGATCAAGCCAAGTGGACGAGAGTTGTCAGAAATATCGAACCCTGCACAAAAGTGGAAAAGATTTACAGAAAGGAAAAAGATTTCACCGATCATACCTTACGCTTTTTCTGAAAATAATTTTCAATACTAATCTCTAAATCCCTTAATGAAGTTAATATGAAGTAATTGCAAAATATAATAACTTGTAATTATTATAAAAATCTTGTTAACAAAGTTAAAACCTGAATTAAATAATCGAATATGGTGTACTGTCTGGAAGCAAATTTATATGTGCGAGATCATTATAATTTTTTATGGTCCGGTTTGACGTCACGGACTCCCTTTTCTACCAAGGGCTAGGACGGTTGCCTTTTTGCGAAGGACTTGTTTTGGCAGATGTAATCCTTACCCTGAGTGCATACCCTTGCTAACCTCAGACCGTGACGGAGCGCGAACCCTAGACCTGCCGCCTCAGAGTCGCGAACACTACCGCTTGAGCCACGGTGAGTACAGATCATTATTATTTTTTATGTGATATAATATATCTTCATCTAGAGAAACCAACGTAATGATGATTTCAAGCTGGTCTTGAGACCAGCTAAACGAAAATGACATAAATGAGCTTATTATGGAAGGGTGAGATTTGAGTACTTTTGACCTGAGTTTAAGACTTAGTAAAGAACAGCGAAAATACAGTACTTAGGATGATCTAGAGAAAACGAGAGAGCTACGGATTTCTAACTGTCTTATGAGGTCATAGTTATGTGCGTTCGACGAACTGTTTCGGTTTTACGTCACGGACTCCCTTTTCAACCAAGAACTAGGACGGTTGCCTTCTTGCGAAGGACTTGCTTTGGCAGATGTAATCGTTACCCTGAGTGCATGCCCTTGCTAACCTCAGACCGTGACGGGGCGCGTTCGACGAACTGTGTCTACTAATTTAACTTTGTGGCACTCTAGAGATGCCATTCTCTTAGTTTGTGTCATGTTCCAAAATTTATGTAGTAAAGGGGGTCATATTTTGGCTCCAAAAGGATGGCACTATCACTACGAAGCCATTAATGTTCTGGTTTTACGTCACGGATTCCCTTTTCTACCAAGGGCTAGGACGCTTACCTTCTTGCGAAGGACTTGTTTTTTGACAAATGTAATCGTTACCCAGAGTGCGTGCCCTTGCTATAATGTTGTAATACACTGCTGAATCTCAGCTTAACATATTCATCTTCACTCTGAAGCCATTAATGTTCCGGTTTTACGTCACGGATTCCCCCCTTTTTTTGTTTTACCAAGGGCTAGGACGGTTGCCTTCTTGCAAAGGACTTGTTTTTTTGGCAGATGTAATCGTTACCCTGAGTGCATTCCCTTGCTATAATCGGTCGTAATAAACTGCTGAATCTCAGCTTAACATATTCATCTTCACCCTGAAGCCATTAATGTTCCGGTTTTACGTCACGGATTCCCTTTTCTACCAAGGGCTAGGACGGCTGCCTTCTTGCGAAGGACTTGTTTTTTGGCAGATGTAATCGTTACCCTAAGTGCATGCCCTTGCTATAATGTGGTCGTAATAAACTGCTGAATCTCAGCTCAACATATTCATCTTCAATAAACAACTGTTTGTTGATAAAAAGAAGCAGGAAATTCATTCATTTTCATGACTGTTACAGAATCGTGAGTCCTTGTCTAAAACTCCATGGACAAGTTAGCAAAAAATGAACTATTTCTATTATAAACACATTTTACATCTGTTTGTAGAGAATGATTGCACTGATAGAAACTTGATTTGAATTTAAGAAAAAATCGGTATTTTTTTTTCTTCAAAAATATAGAGAAATCGGGGAAAAAAGGAACGGAAATTCTTAGCCAACTAAACTAGTTTTTTTTTTTTTACAGTCTTTGTCTCTTACCTGGTATCGTCTATGAAAGTGGACTCTAAGACCTCAGCAGCATACTGAAGGTTCTCCTGAAGGACGGATGCATCAACTTCACCCTTTTGCAATGCTCGAAGAAGGCCGCGAAGCCTGTGAGAAAAAACAAAATAGGCATCTGATGTGGTTTTGCGTCACGGATTCCCTTTCTCTAAAAAGGGCTAGGGGGTGGCTTGTTTTCAAGGAATTTGGTTTTAGGCAGCGTGTTCATTATCCTGAGTGAATGGTCTTTCTAACTTCAGACCGTGGTGGGTCTCGAAGCCACGACCTGACGAATCACAGTCACGGGCTACCACCCGACCACGGCGGTCAGTCGTATTAAGATGACTTAGTTAATTTAATTTGGATGAATTAAAATGCTCACATCATTTTAAAAATAGCTCAATTATTCCACCAACTTAAAGGTGAATGATTAAAAAAAAACACAGAGAAATATGAAAAACATTTTGCATTTTGACAAAATATAATCATTGAGTATTAAGAGAGATACAAATTGAAGTTAGCTATAATTATGTCACACACACACACACACACACACACACACACACACACCCTAAAACTAAAATAAAATAAGATCAAAACACAAACCGAAGAGCAGCTTTTCATATGCACACACACACACACACACACACACACACACACACACACACACACACACACACACACACACACACACACACACACACACACACACCCTAAAGCTAAATTAAAATAAGTTCAAAACACAAACCGATGAGCAGCTTTTCATATGCACACACATACACACAGACACACACACACACGCCCTAAAACTAAAACAATAGACGTTGAAAACACAAACCTAAGAGCAGCTTTTTCGCATGCTTCGGGGTTGTCAGGAGCAGGCAGGGCGTCTTGGGCCAGATCGACTGAATCGAGTGTGTCATCGTCGGCATATGACGAGTGTCGAGAGCCTCGCCCGCTGAGACTTCGGCTGCTGGAGCGCCTCAGGATGGTTAGAGACCCTTGCTCTGTAAACAATGAGAAACAGGAAAAATAATATTAATTTTGATTCGTTCAGCTGGTAAAAATTGTACAGGCATTCAGAAATATCTATCTATATACATGAGACAATTTTCCCCCTATAAGGGGAGTGGCTGAGTCAAGGCAAAATACTGACTCTTTGGGAAAAGAAAATCTAAAGGAGGAGATTCCCAGTCCCCTCGCTCTGCCCCATTTAGGCGGCTCTTACAAGACGCAGGGGAACACGGAGGAAGTATTCTAGCGTTCCTCTTTCAGGGGAATGTATATCAGGTCCAATTTTGGAGAAATATTTTTCTTTATTCAGCTGTAATTATTGGGGAGTACCGTGGCCAAGTGGTCAAAGTACTCGACTCGGAAATCGACAGATCCGCATTTGAGACCACCGCAGGGCGCTGGGAGGGTCATCCACCCTTAATTCCCCAGTCAAACTCTGTCATGTCCATCCCCATGTTGGGGACTAACAGTGATACACAAAACAAGAATTAATTTTTTTTATTCAACTTTAATAACTGTAGTTAGTCCGTGACTTGCGTTCTAGATTCTTATCTATACTTCAGGTTCTAGAGAGCATTGCTAGCAAATGAGCAAGAATCTCCCGACTTAGATTTATAAATATGATTCTAGAATGCTTAGTGAGAGGCTGACTATAATGATTCGAAATAATGATGAAATTTTGCTAGTTACATGATCATATTACAACCTCATTTGGAAACAAAGGTGAAACATTTTAACAAGAACAATCATATTGGATATTACTATCTATCTATCTATCTATCTATCTATCTATCTATCTATCTATCTATCTATCTATCTATATATATATATATATATATATATATATATATATATATATATATATATATATATACACACACACACACACAAAAGCTATAACTCCCCTTGTAAGGGGGTGGCTGAGTCAAAGCACAAAAACCTTGACTCTCTGTGGGAAGAAAATACAGAGGAGGAGATTTCCAGCCCCCTCGCTTAGTCGACTATTACGACACGCAGGGGAACAGGGAGGAGAGACTCTTGCCCCTCCCCTTGGGGGAATGGATATTACAGTAAAGATTTTTTTAAAGTTTGAGTTTTTTATAACTTGCGACTTGAGATTAAATTTTAAGCAACTTTTTGAGTTTGGTAACAAAAATAAGAATAATATTATTATTTTTTACTGAGTGTTACACCGGGACAGGTAAAAAAAAGAAACTATCCTCATCAATAAAGTCCCGGGAACGTAGAAAACACCAAGACGAAGGAAAAGAAAAAGGTCATGGGCAAGGCAGAAATGAGGCAATGATGCAAAAGGAAAAGGACAGGCTGAAAGAATAGTCAAAACACTGAGGACCTAAAGAAAGAGAAGATATTTTTGAGTTTAATAATCACAATCAAATAAATACATCTAAAAACTAATAAAAATAATTCTTACAGTCATTTTTAGGAGATCATATTAGGCCGCTTTCACACCAAAGTGGCACGTCACACGTGGCACGCCAGTTGAAAACGAACATCTGGAAATATATGAAACTTTTCACACAGAAATGGCGTGTCACATGGGACGTGTCACACCACTTCTGTGTAAAAGGTTTCACATATTTCCGGATGTTCGTTTTCAACTGACGTGCCAAGTGGTATGCCACGTGCGACATGCTACTTTGGTGTGAAAGTGGTCTTAGAGTTCAAAAAACATTTAAGTAAGCACATAGCATTAGCAACCTAACAAGTAACAAATATCACATTAAAAAAAATACACACACAAAATATATCAATTGCGCAAGCTATATGCAAGATCGACCAGACCTCGAAGAAATATCTTAAGTCCTGCAAAGAAAAACTTTATTCTTAAGTACCTACAAGACTTCAAGTTTCATACACGTATATACCAAGTTAAACAATACTTCAAGAGCTTAGCTTTTGGGTACAGCTTAAACTCATCATCGAGTTTACCAATATTCTGCGATGAATTTTTCGAAAATGAAAGTTTGCTAACCAGTAGGTTTAGCTCGTAATTTCCATGTTGTGGACCCGGTTTACAATCACCGGGAGTAAATGATACATTCAGCATTTGGTGTGCACAAATCAGCAGGTTTAGCTTATAATTTCCATGCTGTGAACCTGGCTTACAATCACCGGGAGTATATGATACATTCAGCATGTGGTGTGCACAAATCAGCAGGTTTAGCACATAATTTCCATGCTGTGAACCTGGTTTACTATCACCGGGAGTATATGATACATTCAGCATGTGGTGTGCACAAATCAGCAGGTTTAGCACATAATTTCCATGCTGTGGACCTGGTTTACAATCACCGGGAGTATATGATACATTCAGCATGTGGTGTGCACAAATCAGCAGGTTTAGCTCATAATTACCATGCTGTGAACCTGGTTTACAATCACAGGGATTATATGATATATTCAGCATTTGGTGTGCACAAAGCAGCAGGTTTAGCTCATAGTTCCCGTGTTGTGGACCTGTTTTACAATCCCCGGGAGTATATGACACATTCAGCGTTTGGTGCGCACAAATCAGTAGGTTTAGCTCATAATTTCCATGCTGTGAACCTGGTTTACAATCACCGGGCGTATATGATACATTCAGCATTTGGTGTGCACAAAGCAGAAGGTTTAGGTCATAATTTCCATTCTGTGAACCTGGTTTATAATCACCGGGAGTATATGATACATTCAGCATTTGGTGTGCACAAATCAGCAGGTATAGCACATAATTTCCATGCTGTGAACCTGGTCTACAATCACCGGGAGAGTATGATACATTCAGCATGTGGTGTGCACAAATCAGCAGGTTTAGCACAAAATTTCCATGCTGTGAACCTGGTTTACAATCACCGGGCGTATATGATACATTCAGCATTTGGTGTGCACTAAATTGACCGATAATAAACCAGTGTTATGGTCAGGTTTCCAAATTGATGAAATTCTTGTTGGGTCTTGCGTCAAGACAAATGTTCCTTTCTTTTTCTATCTATATACAGGAACCATAATCCTCCTTAAAAAGGTGGCTGAGTCAAGCATGACTCTTGGAGGACATACAAAGAAGGGTATTCCTAGTCCCCTAGCTCCGTCCTATTTAGTCGATTTTTACGATGCTAAGGGGAACAAGGAGGTGATATATTTGCACCCTCCCCTTGACGAATATTAGACACAATGAAGAAAATTAGACATTAGAAAAGGCAAACCATATTACAATTAATAGTGACGAGGAGGAATGAGATGGGATGGTGAAAGGTAAAAGAGCGAGAGGACGACAAAGAAAGAAGTATATATGGATGGTGTGACGAGAGTGGCGGGAGTCCAAATGAATACGACACATTGGTTAATGTTTATATCCATTCTTCGGTAGATCAGTGGCTCCGTGCAGCACCAACCCATCCAGGAAGTCTCGAGTTGAAGTACGGAAGCGGGTCAAGAATGAAAATAAATTTTTTATGATTGACACTATGACGGTCCTCCCCCCCAAAAAAAAACTCATCGGGCCTGGGCACATAGAAAACATAAATTAATGAGAAACTGAGATCGGTAGTTGTGTGACTTGCCAGATGTGAAGAGACAATAAGAGATGTGTAACGCATATCAGAATATTCGGTGTTGATATAGGCATAATTAATGAAGAGTCAATAATGGAATAGTATCTTCATGATTAAAGCTTCACTTATAGCCTCTGGGTAGTACAGTGGTAACGCGCTGGCTTCGCATTTATGAGGTCGAGAGATCGGTTCCCGTCCAAGACCGAGAGTTTAAGCAGTTTACTGGGAGGTTACTGCTGTGGCTGGGCACCACAGTGGGGTGTTGGGGCTTGCCCCGGCTGACGAATACCCATTGTATAATGGAAATAAAGGTTTATTATTATTATTATTATTATTATTATTATTATTATTATTATTATTATTATTATTATTATTTTTTATTATATTATTATTAAATAGAAAAAAGAAATTATACCCTTTAGCTTATTTTTATTAATTAGATGGCAAGAGTTTTAGAAGACAAAAAACATTCATTCTGTTAAATTTTTTAATCAGGTAAAGATTAGAGGTCACCAGTGCATTCAATAACTCAGTAAATTATTAGATAAGGTAAGGTTAGGTTAGACTACGTTAGAATAGGTTAAGTTAGGCATTAACCTGAACCAAAAATTTACGGGGTTATTTAATGCACTAGAGGTCAACAGTCTTTTACCTGATCCCATTTTAGAACATCAAAGCCATAGCTAAGAAAGAGATAAAATTCAGAACAGAAACAGATCCTTACGGTACACAATGGAAAGATGGCCAATTATGCTGGAAG
>JAXCGZ010006050.1:0-74840 GCA_037179515.1 Halocaridina rubra
TTTAATACCTTGGAGTTAAGAGAGATTGTGCCATGTACATTTCCGAAATTTTTTGAAAAAAGTTGATACATTTGTTAAAAAAGAAAAAAAATCATGTGTAGTTTTATTTTTCATTATAGAAAGTACCATGACCTCTGTGAACAAATTGTTAATGCTTCACTTTTTTTTAAGAAGTATTGGAAGTGTAAGTTCTAAAATATAAGTTTTTAAATAAATCATAGTATTAGCCTAGCACTGATACAATATAAAATAATTAAAAAAGTATTGAATTTGGTGCAATTCACTCCAGGATTTTCATTCCAATATTAATATATAGTAAGCTGTCAAATAGAATTAGATCGTAGTTTGTACATTTAGCATTTGCATTTTTGTATTAATCTTATAAAATCATTAAAAACTAAAAATCAAATTCGGACACGTATAATACAAGTTCTGCCACAGCAGAGCCACCGTATACCCCTTGGTGGTAGAGTTGCATGTTGAGAGCCAGTTTAACTTCCTGTGGCCCAATAATTGGTCGCACTAAAGAAATAACAGCTTGATTGAAGGATGTCCTTTTGAGAAGGAAGAACTCACGAGTAGCTGCGTCAACTCCAATAGGAGCCCTAGAAGATTCCAGTTCTAACTCAAACTGCACTGTTGTAGATGACCATAACGGACCACGCATGGTAAAAAGATCTACCTGTCCGGATGCAGGTAGAGTCAAATTACTAACCAGAGGAAGGAAATTATAGGAGTAACTGAGAGGTTTGCGTCGACACACTTCGTCATCCTCGCGACAGTACAAAGACAGTTTCTTACAACGACTGCAAAAATAAAGTATAAGATATTTCAGTATTAAGGCTATCCTATTTAAAGATGGAATATTTGTTTATAAAGACAATATCTATATTTATTGTAAATAAATGTTACTTCAGAGAAGCAGGCGGCTTCAAGACATACCAAATAAGTGAATGAGAGATTACACCAAAATACATGTATGAATATTTCGGAGTGTGTTTTTTTTACCGAGATATAAAGAAAAAGTTCAAAGAGGTGACGTGTGTGTACTTTTACACTTGATATATTAAATGTATAGTTCGAAAACATCACAACAGAGACTGCCAACCATATCCAATACCATTATTACTCCTTAAAAAGTGATGTCCATTTAGAGCATTATTAGTGTCCCAGCGTAAATCACTGTATATAAAATTCTCCAAAAGGCAGTAATTAATCACGTCAATTAAAATATGTTATAAAATTTGCATGGCAGATTACTCATGGAAATCAAATAATTTCAGCGGATTGCATGTAAGTAGTCAAGAATATACTTGGATTTTAAATGATTTAATCACTATCAAGTATTTAAAACGACCTACAATGTACTTACTTTTTGTGCTGCGAATCTTTAATATAATTCACAGGACAGGTGATGCTATTACACTTATAGCTTCCACGAGTATTCACACATTGCTCATTTGGACCTACACAGACTGTTCCAGTATCACATTCATTGATATCTAATAATGGGAAAAAGGAGATTTGATTTTTTTTTCATTTATTATACAGTACATATGCCAACATAAATATTAAATATATAAAACATATTTTCAGCAGAGAAAACAAACCTTTACATGTACGGCCATCAGATCCTAAGGTGTATCCCTCTGGACATGAACATTTGAAAGATCCTGGTTGGTTTACACACATACCAATGCACAAACGTCCTCGCCCACGAAATTCTTCACATTCATCTATATCTGTACAGGTTCTGTTCAACAAATATTTGAGTCTTAGGATGAGCACAAAATCGTAATCAATAATGCAAATAGAAAAAGAACCTATGCACCTTCCACATCTTTTACTGATTATCGTTGGTGCAACCACATTGCATTGCTTACAGTTGGTGATAGACACAAGAGCCATATGTTTTTCCTAATTTACCTCGTCAATACAATATACCTTGTAGCATATAAAACATATACTTACCTGTTATCAACTGCCAAGTTATAACCAGCATTACACGTACACTGATGTCCTCCCCATATATTGATGCAGTTGTGATGACAGATACCAGGTCTTTCAAGGCACTCATCAATATCTGAAATGGATAATGATTTTATGAATATGGAGTACATCTCATAATAAAAAAAAAATGTATTTCTGAGTGAAACTGGAAAACATTTTTTTTTTATTAAGCAAGAATTGATAAAAGGTCAATACTGAGACTGAAAAATTGTACATCACCAATTAGGGAAATTGGGAAGAAGAAAAGGATAGGCGAAAAACGTCTTTTCCTCAACTTACTCTGTATAAAAGTAGTATACTTCTTTCGTGAAGTGAAGCTGAATACACAGTGCAAACAAGATATGACCCTCCTATTCTATGTAAGGGGTAAACCCAATATCAGGGTTGTTAAATGGCAGCCTGCCAACAGTAACATATATTTACAAATCAAACACCTAATTAGCATATATTTTTAAATCTCAAAGTACAATAATTTAACAGCTTTTGCGTAAACAAACTAAGCTACATGTTGTACACAAACATATCTACCACCACAAGTCTCTATCATAAGGTTATAGAATTTTCCTGGTAAACTATATGCTAATTAAACTGATTTCTTATATAAGATCGACTCACCAATACAAGCTCTTCCATCCGAGGCTTGTTTGAATCCTTCTTTACAGTTACATCGGTAAGAACCATCTGTATTTTCACAAACAGCATTATTTGAACATGCCTGAAAAGAGAAATGGGTACAGCAATATACAGATATTAATTAAAGTTAAAGTTTGCTGGGTTTTAACCCTCCTATCAGAGGCATCGCCCCTGCTCTGGCGGGTGTCAGCCGGTGCAAGCCCCAATCCCCCACTGTGGTGTCCAGCCACAGTAGTAACCTTCCCAGTAAACTGCTGAAACTCTCGGTCCTGAACGGGAACCGATCTGTAGACCTCGCGAATGCAAGACCACCGTGTTACCACTGTACTAGCCAGATCTGGATAGATATTAATAAAAGCATTACATCTGATTTTGCCATATATATAATAAACTTTTTACAGATCTATGAATGATTTCTACAGTCTTTTTTTGAGGCCTCTTAATCTTGGAAATTAAAATCTGTGGAATATGAAATATGGAAACAAGAAATTGGCCACAGACCAAGCCATTTAAGCAATGATTGGCGCACACTATATTAAGGGAAAACAAGACAAGTGTAATTTTCAAATACAGAGAAAAAATATTCATGAAGCACTATATTAGGTTGTTTTATAACTGCCCTACAGTATCTATTTCCCCATTATCTTTTCTGATTGCTCTGGCTGAATTTCATCCAACCTGGCTTTGCTAAAGGTTTGTCGGGACTCTTTCAGTTTCTGGAACCTTCTACTCTACATATATACTTATTCACATGAACTTTCGTAATTGCTTGGAAAGTATTTCAGGCATTAATTTCATTTTTGAGCAGTGACTGATACTGTCTTTTTCAAGTTCTGTGACCTTTTATTTTTACAAACTATTATCATATACTGTACACCAGAAAACACAGCATAAACAGTTTACAACTATTTAAACTGGGTCAGTGTAACTGTAAGTACATAATACTATCATCTTTATCAATAACGATATAAATCCATTCAAACTGTGGTTGATCATGCAATGAATTTAGGGCTTTACAATTTAAAAGCAAGTAAATTTAAAGACTAAAAAAGGTCTGTCATTAAAAATTAGAAAAAAACAAATATATATATAAATAAATAAAGCCATTAACACGATAAATATGAATACAGCAGTGCTGCTAGCTGTGTATTCGTCCGCCGCGCTCAAAAATTGTCCAGCGCACGGCTTGAATTTACTGCACCAGCCAGACAAGTAAAAAAACTAATTTATTAATAATTTATTAATTATTTATTGGCCACTGACATAATGGAGAAACGAAGTAACTCGGTACGACGTTATACGAGGACCCCCTGTACTATAAAACGATGGGACTAGATGATACACCCCTTTACAAACTTAAGAAATGTGCTGCCCCATAATCTATAGCACTCTTCATCATATATGAAAAGCCACTGGAAATTGAGATTCAGAGATGCTGGAAACACACAAAATGGGACCTATCTTCAAAAAGGGGAAAGATACAAAAGAAAAAAAAAATAGGCCTCTTTTATTGACTAGCATAGTTTGCTACCTTATGGAAAACTGCAGAGAAAACCTATTTCTCTGCACTTGGAGTCTTTTAATTTATTGTCAGTGAGACAATATGGTTTCAGAGAAGGAAAGTCTACCCTAACAAACTTGCTGGAATTTTGCGATAAGGTAAGTTTCAGCTAACTAGAAAGGGAGGCTTGGGCAGATTTTGTATTCTTAGATTTTCAGAAGGCATCTGATACATTTCCACAAGGTAGCCTCTTTGAGAAGCAGCTAGTAATAGCAAGGATAGCTGGAAATCTCTTGATGTAAACCAACACTTAGTTAGAAAGGAGCAGATGATAAGAAAAATAAATGCATTGTTTGACTGGAGGAAGGTTAGCGGTGGGGTTCCTCATGGGTCAGCTTTAAAGCCAATTGCGTTTTATATATATATATATATATATATATATATATATATATATATATATATATATATATATATATATATATATATATATATATATATATATATATATATATATATATATATATATATATAATGTGAAGAAGGGAAGTTCTGCACATATACTATGTGGATGTGGCATCAGAAAGGGCTGCAAATTTACACAGGTCTTGATGCACCTCTAAGCTTTAAATATTCTGGTTGAAGAGGGTAAAGAGAGAAGCAATCTCCCATCGAGGCAAATCCCCTTTTCCAGATATGATTCTTCAACATAAGATCCTCGAAGACCAGGTATGCGAGATTTCAAAGACTGCAAGTGTCCATCATCAAGCATTTAACTAAATACTGATGACTTGAACCTTCCTGGCAAATGACTATGGTTGGGAAGCTCCGCTTCCAAAGGGGAAAGAATATCTTTTTCCATGCATAAGTCCTCAACAACCTGTGTTTATGTCTTGATGTTCCTCGGTGCCCATCCAAGGAATCCAGTGATATAATGTGAAGAAAGGGAATCTCTGTACATATATTATATGGATGTAGCATCAGAGAGGACTGCCAAAGGGAATATCTGTACATACTCGTATATTATATGAACGTGGCATCAGACAGGACTGAAATAGAAATCTCTGTACATATATTATATGGATGTGGCATCAGAGAGGACTGCAAAGGGAATCTGTATACATATATTATATGGACCTGGTATCAGAGAGGACTGCCATTCTGCTAGTGTCTGGGCCTTGTAAGTTGTCTCGAGTTGGGTTAAATTAAGCTGCAGGCTCCATTATTGGTGATGCCTTTCCGTCAAGTCCTTTAAGTTTCAGTTTTACAACCACACTACCCCCGGATTTCAAAGACTTGAGGTTTCCTGGGAGCGGCCTGCCACGTCATGGTAATAACGATGGCAGATTGCTAGTCAGTATCGATTAGGGTTAGAACTAGAGCGGTATCTAATTGCCTACGATCCTCTAACTGTCGTTCTTGATCAACAAAGACATTCTTGGCAAATGCTTTTGCTGCTGTTCATCCTATGACGGTCATAGAATTTCACCTCTCGCAATGTAGTACGGATGCTACATTATCTGGGTCTCCAGAGCCAATAAAAAATGAGACTGAGATCATCTTTCAATGTTCCATGCAGTTATCTTCAGGATATAGGTTTGAAAAGTAGCCTGCCTTGAGCATTCTTATTTATTCAAGGTAAACTTGCCGGCTGTGTGTGACACTCGGTAAAGAGCACCTCGGTGTAGAACCAGTGGGGCTTTGAAAAAAAACCTGTTAGGAGGCTGGCGTGGAGGCGCCAGGCTGCCTCCAGTGTATATATGCAAGTGGTGTTTCCAAAATCTCCTCACTCACTCATGCCAAGCTGCAATCAGTGCATACCAAATACAAATTGAACATTTTATGTGTTCCAGTTAGTATTAACACTTTTCTGATAAGTGTTTTATCTATTTTTTTAAAATCGTGGATGATCTAAACTGCATTACTGCAATTTATGTAAGATGCATGATGAGCGAGTGGCTTGCATCCTATACGATTTTGAATATTGATGTATGGAATATATGCGGTCAGAAAATAAAAAAAATCCGTAGAAATATATTATAACTACTACTTTACTGTATTTATAAAGGTTTTAAATTCAAATTACATTAAGAAAAGTTTTAAATATAGAAATGACTTATAGTATACAATAGGTAGGGAATAGGTTATATGCAAATAGGCACTATAATATAATGGTCTTGAAAATATCTTCTTTTATGTCAGCTTTATTAACCCGTCTTTATATGGGGTCTTTTGCATCTATGGTCTTCAAATAACACATGGAGATGGGGAACTAATTGACGATGTAAGATAAGGTAGAAATTAGCATAAATATTTGCTCAGAGTCACACCACTAGACAGATTTATTAGGTAGTTGCAAAAAAAAAAAAAAAAAAAAATGGAAATAACATGCTGAATAACCTAAGAGCATAAACAAGTTATTTAGAAAGAAAAGAAGTAAAGAGCCAGAGTATGACATACACTGTCATACTGAAAAAATATACTACTTTTCTTCCATAAATGAATAATGATCTGCCAGAGGGTGCAAACGCTTTTTGAAATGTTTACATAAGAGTAAGAGATGGATATAAAGGTAAGAATTTTAGGAATACCTTAACTATCTAAAGAAAGAAATAACTATGTGGTTAATGAAGTTTAGATATTTGTTCATTGGGAATAGGTAAGACTACAAGAAAACTTACCTCTAGGCATTCGTTAGAAGGAGAGGCATTTAAAAGGATCTAGGAATAGGAGATACACAAGTCAATGTAATGGTACCTATGTATCTAGATATGCCTAAATATGTCACAATTATGCAACCAATGCTTTCTTAGCAAACATAAGGGTGTCCCTATATATATATATATGGACAAAGAAATTAGTGAAGTTCTTGTAGGATTAAAATTGAAAGTGCAGCACCCTTATGGAGGTTGAAACTTATTAAGAACCTGAAAAAACTTCAAGACATGCTAATAAAGCCGGTGCCAAAGTATGAGTTCTTACTTATGAGGAAAAGTTGAAGGAGCAGAATTTATCACCACCTAAAGTCAAAAGAATGAAAAGGATATGGTATCGGTACGTAATTCCTCCAAGGTTTTGTTGCAGATGATATAAACCGATATTTCAATATTGGTGTCCTCAAAGCTATAGATCACAATATGATGCTTGTTAAGAAAACAGAATATAAGAATCAATTATATAATAATGTATGTAAAATTGATAATTGAAATTTGTTAAGGAAGGAACTTGTATATGCTATATGAATATATAGTTTTAAGGAAAGATATGATAAGTGTCAGAGAATCAATACACCAACCAAGAAATGGGGAAGTATGAGAATATTTTTTTTCTGTGATTATAGATATGTAATACAGTTATGCACACTGTATTTAGAATACACAATGAGACCAATGCCAATGCTAAACTCCAGAACTAGTCTCAGGGTTTCTTGATTTCCATCTCTCTATCATGAGTGTTTTCAGGTTATGTTGCTTACCACTTTGTGCCAACTCATGCTGTCTCTTACATTCTTCTCATCTTCCTGACTATTAAGACCTTTCCTGGACAGGGCATCAGACACTCTCTACCTACAGCTCCTTCTTAGCCTAATTATTTTTTCAACCCAATGCACACATCATCTTCACGATTCTTTTAATATTCAGTCTTTCTAGATATCAAAACTAATTATCATATCACTATTTAATTCCATCTATTACATCTATCTTACTTTTCTGCCATGAAAAAAAGAAGTGAAATGAAAATACATAATAAATCATACCAGCATCATGAAACTAAGAATATTCTTCATTAAAAATAATACTTACATTGCCAAAGTAAGAATCACATTCGTTAACATCTTCACATTGCCTCAAGTTGTTCAGCCTGTAACCAACTGGACACTGACAAATGTATCCTCCTTGTCGATTAGAGCAGACTTGATTACCAGTGCACTGATGAGTGCCATCCGCACACTCGTCAACATCTGACAAAAACAGAAAATGCATATATATATATATATATATATATATATATATATATATATATATATATATATATATATATATATATATATATATATATATATATATATATATATATCTGCAAACTCCTTAAGGAACCTTGAATGGATACCATCTGGACCAGATGCCTTGTTCGTCTTTAGCAAGCGAAGAACTTCATGAACTTTGCATGAAGAAAGGATAAGGGAGGGCATAGGGTTAGAGAGGGGTAAAAATTGAAGGACAGGTACACTGGAATTGTTTTTAGAAGAGTTGGCGGAAAAATGAGAGCCAAAGAGAGTGGCTTGTCAGTGGGAAAGTAAGCTCTAGAACCATCAGAATGAATGAGAGGGGAAAGCTTGAGTTACAGAAGTTTTTGGAGAGGTCTTTGGCTATGGTCCAGAAGTATTTGTCAGTGGGAGAGAAGTTAAGGTCATCAACTTTTCTTCTTATAAAGGAAGCCTTAGACCTTCGAATCTGAGCAGCACAGCAATTCCTAGCTACAATAAAAGCAGAGCTAGTTAAATCGAAAGGAGAGGTTTGGTAAGATTGGTGTGTCAGATTCCTGGCTTCAATAGCCATGGAGCACGCATGGTCAAACTAAAGTTTAGGGGGAGAGAGTTTTTGTAGTAGAGGGGATGTACACCTCCATTCCCGAGGGCATGATCTTGGCAACATTTAGGGCTACCTGATCAGGGTTGTGGGACCGAAAGCAGTAGTCATCCCATGGGAAGTCAAAGAGGAAGTTACGCAAATTTTCCCGTTGGGTACATTCAAAGTGCCAAAGGCGGCACTGAGTAGGAGAGATTGGTGGAGGTGGAGCGAAAATGGAAAAGATTGAGATCATAGAG
Source organism: Halocaridina rubra (assembly GCA_037179515.1). Lineage (NCBI taxonomy): Eukaryota > Metazoa > Arthropoda > Malacostraca > Decapoda > Atyidae > Halocaridina > Halocaridina rubra. The sequence goes on from JAXCGZ010006050.1 coordinate 8,970, forward strand.
TGGTGAGACTTACCAAGAGGGGAAAGCACATAATAAGAGTAGTTTGAATGGTTAGAAGTAAGAAATTGGTCAAGAGTGTTTGCTGCATGTTTGTGACGATCAGGAACACGAGTAGGATGTTTGATAATTTGCTCCAGATCTTGAATAATAAAGTAAGGGCCTCATTTCCTCCCACATCAGTGTGAGGAGAATTAAGCCACTCACTGTGATGTACATGGAAGTCTCCAATGTATAGAACTTCGGCATGTGGGTGAGAAGATAGCAAGGACTCATGGCACGAGGACAGATATTCAAAGAAAGACACAAACTCAGAGGAGTTTGGAGAACAATAGCAGAAGCAAAGGAAAATAGTGGTAGTGGAAAGATAGATTTTTAGCCAGAGAACATCAAAGTTAGGATATTGAAGGTCCATGAGCCTTGCAATAGAAGTGTTAGTGTTGCAGTAGGCAGGGGCCCCACCTTTGAATTGAAAACGAGTACACAGGTTATAGTGAGAAATTTGAAATGGGATAGTGGAAGCATGGATAGACAGCTGGGTTTCAGAAAGGAGGAGGAGGTTAGGGAAGAGAGTACTCAAGTGCTGTTCCACAGACGAAAGATTAGAGCTCAGACCATGAATGATGGAATAGTGAAGAGTGAAAATAGCAGATCTATTGGGAGGTGCAAGGTTAGGGGCAGAACCATTACTACCACCAGACGTGTCTGCCCTCAAGCCATTAGTGGAGTCAACAAGATCCCCGGAGATTCTTCGCACCCCTCTTTGCCGGGTACTAGGGGCCATAAGCTGTGGACCTTCCATAAATTATACCAAATATGAGGGAAAAAGAGAGCAAAATGAGACAGATGTGGGAAGTGTTGTGACTTGTCAAATGTAATGAAATAGCAAGAGATGTGTTATGAATACGCCAGAATATTCAGTGTAGATGTAGGAATAAGGAAAGAACCATCCTGAAGGAAGAATCAACCCATAACTGTCTGGACCTGTCCTAGTTGTATTGTAATACCTTCAGTCGTACTCTTTCAGCAGGCGGCTGGTGCCATATATATATATATATATATATATATATATATATATATATATATATATATATATATATATATATATATATATATATATATATATATATATATATATATATATATATATATATATATATATATATATATATATATATATATATATATATATATATATATATATATATATATATATATATATATAAACTTATGAATAATATAATTATATGAACGTTTATCTGCCTTGGCAAATTCCTCCTTAACCAAAGTAATTATAGTGAATTATACATTGTATGCAGTAACTATTAAGGATTTGTCAATGTTTCTTACCAACACACTGTGTTCCTTGCTCATTCATCTGATAGCCAACACCACAAATGATTAGAGCTCGACATCTATATGACCCATAAGTATTAAGACACTGTTCATTCCGACGACAAGGTGTACCTTCAGCACATTCATTAATATCTGGAAAACAATAGATAAGTGAGAACATGATTTTGCATCTCTCTCTCTCTCTCTCTTTCTCCATGTCTCTCCTTTTTTTTTAAAGTAATATATACTCTCTGAGGAATTAGTGAATAACATTCAAAAATATATTCTATATCGGAAGAGATAAAGTTGCTTACATACTCTGGATTACAAAATGGATACTGGTAGTGCCGGTCCGAATATGGCAAAATTGATTTTATCAAGGTGATCTAGTGCAGATATTTCTTGACATGCAACATACACACACACACACACGTGCATATATATATATATATATATATATATATATATATATATATATATATATATATATATATATATATATATATATATATATATATATATATGGAGTTTCTTATTTATGAAAGATTTAGTTCCTACCGATCCATTCATAGTAGGATCGTCTGTAAGTAGAATAATTAAACCAAAGGGAAAATGGTGGATAGGGACAGTATCATTATTTAATTTTCAAGTCACATGGTTGGGCTTTCTTGGAAGAATAATGCTATACAGTATAAGAGAAATGAAAATTATACAACATGTTATACTCTATGCAAGTTAATCTTGGTCTTCAATCCTAAGTTCTCTCTTTGAAACTCTATTTCATGGTTAAATTTAATAGGTTTCTGTTTTCCTCTTATTTCTTCAGACATCATTAATAACTCAAATAATAATTTAATATTGCTATGACCCTAAGTTCAGTACCCAAAGATACTCTTAGTATATATATATATATATATATATATATATATATATATATATATATATATATATATATATATATATATATATATATATATATATATATATATATAAAACTCCCAACTTGGAAGCTTTAGAGCTACCCTATCAAAAAAATTAATATTATATTAGAATAAAAGCTTTTGCTTACTTAATGAATGTCTATACTTAGTATGTAAGTTTCATTTTCAATAAAAGTAATATACCTACCAATACATGTTTTATCTCCAGGTTTAAATCCAGGTTCACAGCTTAAGTCAACACATGTTCCATCAAGGCTAAGTATTTGATTAGAAGGGCATGTCCTCTTACTGCAGCGAAAAGAACCTTTGATGTTAACGCACTGATATTTTGGTCCAAGCTGATGACAGTCATGAGTTTCCAAAGCACATTCATCATTATCTTACATGCAAAGACATATGATATATACTGTAGATTAGTGGAGACTAAGTAATTTTCATAGCCAGTTATGCTCTTCATGAATGGAGGGCAAGCTGTGCTGAAGCAAATTATTTATTTTGTGCATAGTGTCTTGCATGAGTAAGTATTATTATCTTCTTTGTGGGTATTACCACGAGGATGTCTAACCCAGTGCAATGAGATATTAATATGAATGAAATTAAGTTAGTGCATAAAGAGAAAGAATGAGAAAAAAACTACAGGTATAAAAGGCGATTAATAGAAATACAAGATAGTTTGAAGCTATTCCATGTTGCATGAGGATGGGCAGTGAGACTGTTATTTATCATGCATGTACACAACGTGCTCTTTGATTTATAAGAAAAACAGATAATTTAATTTGAACTGTACAGAGGCTTAAAAAACGTACCGTCACATTCACCAGTGTTCTGATTTAAAGTATATCCTGTGCCACAACTTGCAATTCTGATACATGCATATGATCCAATTGTATTGTCACATCGCTGTGTTGCTTCACATGAATGTAGCCCCAGCTGACATTCGTTGATGTCTGTACAGTAAAGGTATGATAAAAATATTGAAAAGAATTATCTAGGCACAGACAGATTTTCCACTGAAAGAAAAATATAAGTATACTATATTAAAATATAAAATAAGTTATACTAGCCCTCTTTGGTTGTATATCTATTACTAACATTACAAAGTTACATATTATTGTAACAATTAATATTAATTGCTGCTTGCCTCTCAACTTCTTGGATATTTTGAGTTCTCATGGACAGGGTTTCATCCATCCCATCACTCCATCTTCTTGTCCTATGTTCTAAGCTGAATGCCTGGTAAATACACACCCTTACCAACCATTTAAACCTACAAGGCCATCTCTATTCCACAATTTCTGTTTTTTTTTTCTTCTTCCTGAACATTTTTTTTCAAAGTGACTATTTTACAATTTCTATAATCACGATATTTCAAAACTATTTCTTAGACATTTCATTTCCTGGTAACCTGCAAGCAGATGCAACACACTGTGTGAAATGATATTTTTCTAACAACATGTGATGAAACCAACAAGGACTAAAAGAGGAAATGAACCATCAATACAAATTTATTATTTACAGATAACTAATTGGATATCAGTAAGAGTCAATAAGAGCCACCTGTTGTAAAGAGACCTCTCCGTTTTGCTGATTTAGTAAAGCATCGAGGATTTTCTGCCTGATAGTAGAGTGACTAAGGAAAGCAATAATAAGACCGATCCAAAAGGGGATCACAATAGTATGAGTGATCACTTTACATTTGTAGACTTGGTGATTAGCTCTAACTACTATTCTTACATGATTTGTATGAACATATTAGTAATGCCTGAGAAATAAGAAAATATACATAACCGCTGCTTACAATGTATCAGATAATTTATCAAAGCCAAAGGGAAATGCTTCAGTGTGAATAAACAAGTGTTAAAAGGAGGAGAGACAAATAATATAATAGCTATAGAAGGAGGAAAAGTATAAACGCTTGCAATAAGTATAAAGTAACTAAAAATGAACAACTATGTACAAAAAGAGAGGCAAAGAGGGAATATAAGGGTGCTTAGGAAAATCCCAAATTCTTCCACAGCTTTCTCTCCTGAAAATTAAAGGTCAGTGAACAAGTCACATAGATGGAAAAAGCAAAGAGTTGTATAGTCACTGACAAAGAAGAAATTTGTGATAAAATAAACAAGAAATCCATACCCGCACTATAAGGCAGTGAGAGAACTGGGATATAAGTAACTGATCTTAAAGCACTGGCAGACTTAGAGGCTTAAAAATCCAAGGGACCTGATGATATATCTCCATTTGCTGATATCTGTAACAATTTGCTCCATATCTGAAACCTCGCTAGAATCTGGGGAGAGCCATATGTCGGAACAAGTAAGCACTGTATCTGTCTTCAATAAAGGGAAGAGAAACACAGTTCTCAACTGGAGCTACTTTCACTGGCAACATAAATTGCAAAGTTATAAAAATGCTACTCAGAAGGCACATTTATGTTCACTTGGAGTCATTTAACTTTTTATCAGTGAAACAAAATGGCTTCAAAAAAAGGCAGTCTACAATAATAAACTTAATGATTTTTTTTATGAGGTAAGTCTTATCTAATGAGAGAGAATGGGATAGGCAGATTGCAGATTCTTAAATTTCATTAGTTTGATACAATTTCGCATCACTGATTAAGAAGTTGCAATTAATGGCTAGAATAAGTTAAAATATCTTTAAGTGGATAGAAACTTACATAAATATTACAGAGCAGCGGGTTAGAATAAAAAAACAATATCAAACTGTAGGAAGGTTAGCAATGGGGCCCCAGGGAACAGCTTCAGGGTCAATTTTTCCCTTTAAGTAAGTAAATGATCTGCTAAAGAGTTTAAATGCACTTTAATATACTTACAGACGATGCAAAAATATGGTAGTTGTAAAAGACAAAAAGGTGTAAAAAAAAAAAATTAAGGAAGAACTTAATAGTCTACTAGAGTGGTTAATGAGATTCAGTATTTCTAATGTAAAGTTCTGACAAATGTGCAAAAAGAAACACAATTAGATATTCAAAAGCGAGAAAGAAACTTAAAGAAGCTGAGACTAAAACAGATCGATGGGTCCATATATTGGGAGTGTATCCTGGGATGTAATTATATATGAAAAAGATAGCATATTCATAGCAAACAGAAGGGTGGTCTTCAGAGATACGGAGGGTAAAATTTTAGAGATATTTAGGCTACATAACTTATGTGAGGCCTAATCTTGAATATAATGCATCCCTTTGGACCCTGAAATTGAATTAAGCTGATTGTGTTTTATTATAGACTCTCCACCCACGGATGGGTGGAGCGGGTCATGGAGGACCCATAGGGCGGTCGTCACCTCTTACCAATAACATTCTTATGCCTCAATTTCTATCTATAAAGGCATTTTATTTCATAGGACATATTTTCTCCTACTCCATACACAAACAGAACTTGCCATGTGGTTTTCCTATATGGATAGTCATATTCGATTTTAACTTAGTAAATACTTAAGAAAGCATATATATATATATATATATATATATATATATATATATATATATATATATATATATATATATATATATATATATATATATATATATATATATATATATATATATATAAAAATAGTATTGTGTTTTTAATAATAATAATAATAATAATTATGTTCTTGTTTAGCTTCCATTTGCCTCTTTAACCTATTATTTCTTCATCTACCTTTGAATAATAGTCTCTCGTAAAATACATGAGAATGATTTCCCCATATTCGTATTGTACGACGGAGAGAACATAGTAACACTTAACGTATTCAGATTCTTACCTTCAAAGGAATATGCGATGTTGACTCAATAATCATTTCGTAATTGTTAATTTATATCTTTTAAGCTAATGAGCTATGTATGGATTTTCTTAATATATATATATATATATATATATATATATATATATATATATATATATATATATATATATATATATATATATATATATATATATATATATATATATATATATATATATATATATATATATATATATATATATATATATATATATATATATATATATATATATATATATATATATATATATATATATATATATATATATATAACAACAGCGAAAGCATTTGCCAAGAATGTCTTCATTGATCAAGTGCCCTGTGGGGCGGGCACAATATCAAAGAATAGCCTCACCGTATTCTCTGCGTGTCGTAAAAGGCGACTAAAAGTGGAAGGGGCGGGGGGACTAGGAATCCCCCCCCTTGTACCAACTTCCTGTGAGACGTCAATAATAATAATAATAATAATAAAGCCTGTGGAGTACTGCAATTGCTGAAATTATATTTGTAGTATAAAATTTACACTGTCCATCATTCAGGATGAATATCTGGCAAGGCAATGGACTTCAAAAAATTAAACAGAACAACCAGTCTTTTTGTACATCTTATAGCTTCATTAATATTTAAGTGTAAAAACTAATTAGTTTTAAAAATTAAAAGCACCTTATACTGTTACCACTTCAGCCAGTGAGCAATTATTTGTAAAGAAATCTTACACCATGAATATAATAAATGTGTAAAAACTCATGCTGATGGTGGAATTTTTAAGCAAAGGGAATAGCTTTAAGCTTTACCCCTACTCAGCAGCTTCAATGGTTAAGAAATCCCTCCCTATGTCCACTGTTCTACTTATATTTTGACCATTCCCATTCTCCCCTGCATCTAATGTCAGAAGGTCGGCAGACATCTCTGTTAAGGAAATGCATATACCCTGCTCAACCATCACGTATATTAATATCAATAAAATTAACTTAAATTGTCACGGGAGTCAAAAGAGTCCCTTGACTATGATGATCTTCAACTTTATTGCATTTATATATTCTAATATGAGGCAGACTTGTTCTTTCATACATGTGGAGACCTTCCTTTCAATTTTTAGATTTCTTACATTTAATAGCATTTCATGTACTGTAAAACAATGGCATACAAGGTAACCCTAAAGATGACCTCGGATCTGACTTTTTCTGTAGTCCTTGTGTTTGCAATTCATTTTTTTTTTATTTTTTTTTTATGATTGACACCAGGACGGGCCAAAAAAATATAAAATAAAACAGCCCTCATCGGGCCTGGGCACGAAGAATACATAAAGTAAAGAGAAACAGAGATGAAGAGTGTAATGACTTGTCAGATGTGAAGGGATAAAAAAAAAGATGTGATGAATATCCAAGAATATTCAGTGTAGCTGTAGGCATAGAAAAAGAACCGTAACTGAAGGAAGACTTAACATCGAACTGTCCTGGACAGACCTATTTAAATTCAAAAAATCTTCAGCTGTAGTATCGCAACGGGCGAATGGTGCCATGGGAATGCCCTGCAAAGTTTTTTGGTTAAATACCTCTAACTCCCCACATTTAAAAATTAGCTGGTCACTGAAATAAAATATGTCTTTTATAGCAGAAATGCATGTATTAAGCAAGTTGCTCTTCTAAGATATCATCAGTGAATACGAGGGTGGCTCTTTGGCCTGCACTATCCCATTAACATCAAAATGATATACTCCACATCAGATGAAGTCCCAAGCTCAGGATTTTGCTGATTTTATATTACAATATATGTCAAAAACCTCAATACATTTACACCTGCAAGACTTGTTAATAAGTTGCAAATAATGAAAAAAATATGTGGAAATGTCTTGCTTCATCATACTTTGATCATCCAAAAATCTTCCATAAATAATAAATGTAAAAACTTAGCATAAGTGTTGAGAGCGACGGATGATTCCAATTTCCCCTATCCCTTTAAAAGGAAGCACAAAAAGAAGCAGTAAAGAGTTAGGATGTGGATAACAAGGTGGAAAAAATAGGAAACAACTCTTGAAAGATATTTAAGAGAATAATTTATTTTGCACCCAAAATTTAGTTAAATTTAATGCCGCCAAGACACAGTTTCTGGCTATCTCTTTATCTTCTTCTCCTCCTGATAGCCCTATTATCTTTGAAACTAACGAAATTTATCCTCTTAATTCTATCAACATATTAAGAATCTATATAGCCCCTAATTTGTCTTGGAGGAACCACATTATCCAAATTTTTAAACCTACATAAAAAAAAGTTGAGAGTTCTGTTTCGTTTTCATCTTTACTTTAAAAACACTGCAATTCAAAGAAAACCGTGAGATAATGTTTGTTATGATGGAGTGTTTTTAAATAAAAAATTGTGTGATTACCTAATTGTGATTACCTAATTGTGTTTACGGGAAAGAGCCCAAAGCTCGTATCTTCCTGTCTCCTGAGAGGTTCCATTTTATACTTAGTGATACTTATCATACCTGTCCTTAAAACTATGGATTGAGATAGCATTAACTACCTCCTCGCTTAGCGAATTCCAATTATCAACTACTCTTACACTGAAAAAGTATTTCCTTACATCCTGCGAAGAAGTTTTCTTACGAAGCTTCAAACTATGACCTCTAGTTCTAGAGCCAGCCATATCAAAATATCGATCCCTATCCACTCTATCATAACCATGAAGGAATTTAAAGACTGTCACCATATCCCCCCTCACTCTTCTAGCTTCAAGTGATGGTAAGTCTAATTCCCTCAGCCTCTCATCATAACTGAGATTGCGTATTTCTGGCACCAGTTTCGTGGCATGTCTTTGAACTTTTTCAAGCTTAGCTATGTGCTTTTTCAAGTGCGGATTCCAAAAGGGGGCTGCATATTCGAGTTTTGGCCTCACATAGGTTACATAAATATTTCTGAACATTTCCTTGTCCATGTGCCTGAAGGCTACCCTTACATTTGATAAGAATGCATATGCTGCCCTTACTATGCCATTTATATGTATTTCTGGAGACAAATCTGCCAGTATGTTTACTCCTAGATCTCTCTCATTTTCTGTCTCTTGAAGTTGTACTCCAGCCACCGAGTAGTCAAGCTTGGGCCTTCTTGCACTTGTACCCATTCTCATTACCTTACATTTTGAAGTATTGAATTTCATTAGCCACTTTTCTGACCACTCATGCGGATTATTTAGATCCTCCTGAAGTTCTCTACCATTGTTCTCGTTTTTTACTTTCTTCACAATCTTTGCATCATCTGCAAACATATTCATGAATGAATTTACAGACTCTGGTAGGTCATTTACATATACAAGGAACAAAAGTGGCCCTAAAACTGAACCCTGTGGAACTCCACTACTAACTCTTCTCCATTCAGACACTGAGTGTCTTACTCTAACCCTCTGTTCCCTTCCTTCTAAGTAAGTTTTTATCCATTCCAAAACATTTCCACCTATTCTAGCCATTGATTGCAGCTTCCTAATAAGTCTCCCATGTGGAACAGTGTCAAACGCTTTCTGGAAGTCTAGGAATATGCAATTTGCCCAGCCCTCTCTTTCCTGTAAGATTTGGCTTACCTCATCATAAAATTCTAATAAGTTTGTTACTGTTGATCTACCTTCTCTGAAGCCATGTTGCCTCACTGACAAAAAGTTGAAGGATTCCAAGTGAAGAGAGATATGTTTCCCTAGTAGTTTCTCCATAACTTTGCAAACTATGCTGGTCAAGGAAACTGGTCTATAGTTCAGAGCCGTATCCCTCCTTCCCTTTTTGAAGATAGGTATCACATTTGCTTGTTTCCAGCATATTGGAATCTCCCCCGACTCCAGTGACTCCTTAAATATGATACTTAGTGCCACTGATATTGTGTTTGCGCATTTTTTAAGCACATGAGGGGATATGTCATCAGGACCTGTAGCTTTATGAACATCTAAATCCATCAGCGCTTTGCATACCTCTGTGGCTGTAAGGTTGATGTTCTCTAATACCGGCCCTTGAGCTTCTATCACTGCAATCTGAGGGGGTGGGGTATTTTCTACTGTAAATACTGACTGAAACTCCTTGTTCAATTCTTTGCAGATCTCTTCATCCGTCTCAGTGATGCTTCCATCCGCTCTCTTTAGCCTTAAAACCTGTTCTTTTACCTTCAGTTTTCCTCTGATAAAGCTGTGGAAAAGCTTGGGATTTTCTTTAGCCTTCCTGGTGATGTCCCTCTCATAGTCTCTCTCTGCCTCTCTCCTTTTACTTAGGTAGTCATTTCTTGCTCTTTTGTAGGTTTGCCAGGCATTTATGTTTTTTCTCCTCCTATACCTTTTCCAGCATTTGTCTCTCCACTCCTTAGCTCTTTTACACCCATTATCGAACCATTTCTCTCTGGCATGAATTACACCTACTTTGGTGACAGGTATGCAGCAATCTACTATCTTCCCATATTTCTCACAAAAGATGTCATACATTTCTTGTACAGATTTGTTGTAAAATAAGGTTCTCCAGTCAATAACTGCAAAAAGCTCATTCATTTTGATGTAATCTCCTTTCGGATAGTTCCTCCTCATGTCCTCAGTGCCTCTACTCTCAGGAAGAATATCTTCAATGATATACTCCATCAACAACACACAGTGGTCACTCTTTCCAATTGGTGGTTCATACTCAATTTTTTCAATATCCAACACATTATCTGTGAACACTAGATCAAGTAGTGATGGCTCATCCCCACCCCTGGCCCTTGTTGGTTCCATTACATGTTGGTGTAGGAAATTCTCTTGTACGCAATCTAGGAATCTTGCCCCGAATGAGTCCTCACCACTGTGTGGGTCAAGATTTATCCAATCTATCTCTTTATGATTAAAGTCTCCCATAATCAAAATCCTACATTTTTTTTCCCGTGCCATGTTAACAACTGAGTTTATGACTTCAATAGTACCTATATGACTTTCCTCATAAACTTCAAGCCTATTTTGGTTCCTTGGTGGGTTGTATACAACAGTTATTATAATGCTCTCTGACCCAGTATTTATGCGAGCAACAAGAAATTCCTTGAACTCACTTTCTATAGCCAAGTTTATTTCTTCAACTTGAATCCTTTCACTTATGAGCAGTGTTATCCCTCCACCAGTCCTCTCAGATCTTTCAACCCTTAGTATTCTGAAACCCTTAGGAAAAACTGTGACACTGTTTATGTCCTCACTCAACTTAGTCTCTGTAATTGTGTGTGTGTGTGTTTAGTCATGTTTACACTTAAAAGGTATACAGCTGCATGATTATGATATGAGAACAAGTAGTTTTTTTTATGAGAACATGAGTAGTTTCCTTTGTAATAAATTAGTTTCACAGTTGAGTGTACTTAGTCTGCTGTTTTTGACTGGAGAAAGCATTTTTTAATTTCTACTCCTCCTCCTACTACTACTACTACTTATACTACTGCTAATAATAATAATAATAATAATAATAATAATAATAATAATAATAATAATAATAATAATAATAATGATAATAATAATAATAATAAGTAATTTGTAAACAATGTCTCTTAGTAACAAGTACATCTACTCATCAATGATACGAATATTTTTGCCATTACCTTTGCAGTCTTTAGAAGAGGAATCTTTCCGGAAGCCATCTTGACACTCACATCTGAACGAGCCTTGGGTATTTTCACATAATTCATTGGAAGAACATGGATCTGTTCGACACTCATCAATATCTGGTTATGAAATATAATAAAGTAATGCAAATTAATAGTTTCGTTACTGGTATTCTAATCAGTACATTTTTGTAGCATATCAATATAACCATGTTTCCAATATTAATAATAGTTCTTACCTCTGCAAGATCTGTACAGAGCATTGTACATAGTTCCTTTTGGACACTGTGGGGCAGCAGGTTGTATTCGATCAGGAATAGATGGAGATGAGGTTGTTGTTGTTGTTGTTGTTGTTGTAGTAGTACTCGAAGATGATGTTTTAGTTTCATTTCTTGATTTTGGTGTACACCAATAATCACCATCAGTATTCACACACACTTCAGTAAGCTTATTGCACAAATCTCGACCTTCTTCACATTCATTTATATCTACGTGAGAAAGCATAATAAAATAAAGACCATTATATTGCACTTTCAATACAAGACCAGACCAGATGGATGCAACATGCAGTTAATAACTTTATAAATATATTTTTAATTTGTAGCTATTAATATCATTACCATTGTAGATCAAAAGACGAAAGCAAAGAAAATGCAGAAAATAATTCCCTATCAAAACTAATGGTAGAGAACAAGTAAAATTAAGGCAGGACAGAATTACGTCCCATTAATTATTGTAATAATTAAAAGGCAAATGTAATAGAGTATGGCTAATAAGATAGTGGACAAAATTTAGAGAACTTTTGAAAAGAAGACAGTAATGTCACTAACACATAAAATTTTCCTCATGGTTGGCAGGTGACGATTCACATTCTTATGAAAAAAATTTCCCATCAAGGAGAGGAGAAATTTTCCACTATTTTTGGTATGGTTCGTTATATATACTGTATAACATGACATACAATGAAACATAAATCCTAATAACTGACATTAAAGCTTAAGTCAGTTTTAAAGTACATATGTTTTTTGCAAACTCATATATGTGTACAGTCGAGGTCTTTTTAAGAGAAACTGAACTTTATAATGTTATTGCTGTGTATTGGTACTCTTCAGTGTTGGTGTAACACCCGTCACATAAAGCTATGTCAGTCAGTCATTGAGTTACAGGTGGAAGAGTAAACAGGTGCTTAGTACATTTGGTAAAATGTTGGAATCTGAACAATGCGAGATCTTTAAGAACAACATAATCCCCTTATTAATTTTTTTTATGTCGGCTACCCCCCCAACTGGGGAAGACAGCCAAGGTAGATAGATAATCTGTCAAATCAGGATAAATTGTTATGAAGACTGCACATATTTAAGCAAGCTGAACTATATGCTAGCATTTTTAATTAAGAACATCCATCACAGAGGATCCCAAAATTGATGGCCTTCAACCTTATTTGATGACGATCAGTATGAAAAGTAAGGGCTGTGATCCATGAATGTCATTTCCCGACTGTCCATAAATTTTATAGAGATGGTATCTAGAAACGTTTGCACCACATTATTTCAACTAAGCACTAAAGTTGCACCCTGGAGTTACAAAAGTATGATATCTATTGAAAATGAGTAAAGATGTATCATGTCAAAGTCAGTCAAGATTAGTTTTTCTTATTGCTGATGAAAACTTTCAGTAAAGGCTTTCCAATATGCAATAAAAATTTATTAACTTTGTGTAGCTCATTAACTAAATGACATATTGTAATACCCACACTGCTAATATCACAATTCCGCTGTGCTAAGGTGTTGATGCCTTATTAAAAAAATAAAGCCTTTATTTTCAACAAAACTCTTTACATGCTGCCTCTACTGTGTGATCATTCCTTAGTTTAAGATGATTATATATGATGCTTTATATCAAAACTAAAGAGTATATAATTCATATTTCATGCATTAGAATAAGCCTTGAATGCAAGCTAATATAATCAATTAATAAGAGGAGAGAAAGAGGAGAGACAAATCTACAAAAGAGCACTGCAATTCAAAGAAAACCGTGAGATAATGTTTGTTATGATGGAGTTTTTTTTACATCAAAGATATTGAAAGAAACTATATATTGCATTAAATAACTGCATACAATCACTCATTAGCTCTGCAGATTTATTAAAGACCAAATTAATTATCAGATGCCTATTCATATAATCTAAAATAAATTGGAAATTGTATCACGTTCAATTCACAAAGCCTACATTCGAGAGCAGAGACTCGTGTCTGGCTTCTTCCAAGTTCACATGCAATCACAAAAAATTTCTTAATAAAAGAATGATTTGTCTGTATCCAAGTTACTCTACAAAACCCAGCGTAGAACTGATTTTATTATATTTAACACTGATAATTAGTGCCTTCTTCAACCTCATTTAGCAGGATATTCATATCAAAATGATGAAATAACTAAAAAGTATAATTGTTATATAATATCTGAAATTCAGTAGTTTTAATATACATTAATAAAAAAAATTTAAGATTCCAAAACCATTACTTAGATTTCCTCAGTTCGCCTCATCTTAAATATATTGACTTGTGCCACTGTATTAAGGTCAGCTATGTAGTACTTAGTGCCAACTCATTTTAGTTTTCAAATGTCTCTTAATCCACTGGAAATCAATAACCCTCCAAGATGTGACTATACACACCATCTTTCAATGCCTAAATGGTCTACCTCCAGTTCATATATACTGTATATATCTCCTAAATGCATTACACCATTTTCCCAGTGTCTACTCTTTATAGGTATCCTATTCTCACTTAAGTTACCAGCCACAGCAGTAACCTCTCCAGTAAACAGCTTAAACTCTCTTGCCTTGACGAGGCTCGATCCGTCGACCTCGCAAATGCGAGGCCAGTGTGTTGCCACTCTACTAGGCAGGAGGCTAGTTATATAAAACGTGCGGGTGATTCAAACCAACTCATTTAAAACTTTGTTTCACTTAATGCTAGTACCTCCATCTTTCTTATCACAAAAACGCAATCAATCTCCGCCATTAAACTTCCACTCATTTAACAAGCACACACAGTCAGAGACCCACTTACTAAGGTTCTAGTTGGAGTTTTCCTAACAGCATTGCATATTCAGAGACCCAGCTACGAGAGTACTAAAAGTATAGTGGAATATCCCAGCTTACGTATTTTGACTCTTTTGGGGAGAAAATAAGATGGGATGAATTCCAATTCTCTTCACTCTGAAGCAATGAGTCTCTTTCTACAACATGCAGGGAACACAGTACTGGTATTCTTGTCCCCTTAACCAGGAGAAAGAGAAAAAAAATATAGAAGAAGAGATAAAGAAAGAATGCAGTATGGAAAGCACATGCTACCAATCACCTCCTTTTTTTGCATTTTGTATATCTTCCTATACTCATCCCTCCATTCAGTACAATGTTCAGACATGTCAGAGATTGCACCTTATATTACAACAGTCTATCTTTTATTTTCTCTTCCAGTAGCATAGGCAGAATACATAGTAAGCTAATGCTCTGTGTCCCTGTACCTACATGTTCAAGTGTACCTTGAATATGACTTTTTTTTCTTCAAAGTATTATCATGCATTCACTCTTTCCACGTTTCCATAAGCTAATGCTCTGTGTCCTTGTACCTACATGTTCAAGTGTACCTTGAATAAGACTTTTTTCAGTATTATCAAGCACTCACAGTACTTATTCACTCTTTCCACGTTTCCATAAGCTAATGTTCTGTGTCCCTGAACCTACATGTTCAAGTGTACCTTGAATATGACTTTTTTTTCAAAGTATTATCAAGCACTCAAGGTACTTATTCACTCTTTCCACGTTTCCATTCAAAAAATCTGCACAGTCTCGACATGATATTTAAATATAAAAACAGCAGACATGAATGAAAATCAACTGGCTTGGCAACTCGTTATTGAAGCAATTAATTAAAAAATTCATCACTGGCATGAAAACATGTTAATAGCATAATTACATTATCTAAGGCGACAAAGTAACACTGTATTTATGTTAATGTTAAGCTTACTACAAAATTTGAAATTGAATTATTTCATAGCTTTAGAAAAAGCTTACTTTGGCTATAGCTATGAGATAATAGTTTGCAATGCAATGCTGAGTTAGACTGCTGAACATTAAACACATTTAAAGCAAACTAATGATAGAAGTTACTTTGTAAGTATGGACAAAACATCAGGAAAGTGAGTATTATCACTATATTAAGCTGTAGCTGCACAATAAGGCAGCCGAGTTTTGGCAATAGCACAAAATCTATCGCACATAAGACACAATACATTATCATCAATATAAAATTAATAATAAAGGCCAATGAGAAGCGATATAAGTTGCACATACCAGTACATCCTCGTTGTCGCCTGTCATATTTAAAGCCATCTTCACAACGTCCCCTCTTGCTACTAATACTACTACTTCTGCTTTGCTCCTGCAGATTTTAAACTTACTCACTACTTACATGAATAAAACTAAGAAGTTGCATAACTTAACATAAGCTTATCATTCAATATAAAATTTCTGAAGAGATTTAGTTTCTGATAATTCTTTTTATTCATGCAGTTTTCACTACATAAAATTCTTCAAGACTTTGATTCACAGTAGTTCAAGCTTTCTCTTATATAAATATCTTGACCAGAATATTTAGTAAAAGTGACAAGGTCTACTTTCGTGTACTAAAAGATATTACATATACAGTCATACATCGCCTAACATCCTTTGACCAACATACGTTCATGTATACGTCACTAACTATGGAATACTGTATATAAATTTTTTTTTTTTTTGACTAGAAGACGTAAGTAGCTGTAAGGAGAGTACTCCAACAACCACATGCTGAGGCTGAGATGGCATGAGTGTCAACACGCAGCAGTTGTCTGCCATTTTCAGCATTTTTGAGTGCTAGTACTCCAGATGCACTCAGCACTTCACAGTAATGTGTGAACACTACAGTTCTATTCATGGTGTTTAAATATTTACGTAAATTTAACAAAAAATATGACAATACAAAAAATTAGGCCGTATAATCTACAGGTTTTTCCATTTGTGTGGCCACCATGGCATAGTGGTAAGGCTCACGACTTGGATTCGTCAGATCGAGGGTTCCTTGCCCACCACTGTCTGAGGTTAGCAAGGGCATTCATTCAGGGCAACATTCATACTTGACAAAACCAAAGTCCTTCGCAAGAAGGTACCATCCTAGCCGTTAGCAGGAAAGGGATTCCGTGGTGTAAAACCGATCAATCTAGAAGTAGTCCATTTGGTGTGTGAAGAGTACAGTTCTATTAAAAGAGCAAGTTGGAGGGCTGTACATTAATGTTTAAATAAATAAATAAAAAATACCCTGTTGAACATTAAAAATGAAACTACTTTATACAGTGTGTGTTTTCCATATGATATGTGAAGACTGCACTCCACATAATGGTGAGTTTAATGGATTTGTAAAAAACCTAAAGCAATATTTGAAAGCTAAAAATAAAACAAAATTAGACCATACAGTGCGTTTTCCTTTACATTTAAAGGTTTTACATATTGATAAAAAATTTATATTAGGAGTTACCACAGTCTCTGTGAGTATGTGCGAATTCCTTATTCTCAGCATTTTGGCTGACCGATATCTGGGAACAAGATAACACACGCGAAAATTATAGGAAATGTAAGTGTTCAAGTAGGATATGATAAAACATAATAATATAACTTGTTTTAACTACCAATCAACACCTTATTTGACAATTAATATCCTTTCTTACTCTAATACAGTTACAGGTTTTCCCAGTGCATGAGTGTTTGCGTTGCCACAAGGTTATACAGACTCCTTATCTAGAAAACAGTGGTTATTCACAGATCAACTCACTACAGAGTCCTTCAGCTTTTTGTCAGTGAGATAACATGGATTCAGAGAAGGCTGTTCTACAGTAATAAACTTATTACAATTTTATGATGAAGTAAGCTTAATCTTACAAGAAAGAGAGGGCTGGGAAGATTGCATATTCTTAGATTTCCAAGGGGCAGTTGATACAGTCTCACATGGGAATCGTATTCAGAAACTGCAAATAATTGCAAGACTAAGTGGAAATACTGTGTAGTGGATAAACACTTACTGACTGGAGAAAGATTAACAGCAGATTTCCACAGGAATCAGTTTTATGGCAACTTTTGTTCCTTATATATATGTAAATGATCTGTCAGAGTCTGTAAATACAATACTAAATATGTTTGCAGATGATGCAAGGATAGTGAAGAAAGTAAAACACGGGCAGAATGAGAGAGAATTTCAAGAATACCTAAGTAGTCTGCAAAAGTGGTCAGAAAAGTGGCTAATGAAATTCAATACTTAAATATATATGGTAATGAGAATGGGTAAGAGTGCAAGAATTACCAAGATTGGGTACTCAATAGCAGGCACAGAACTTCAAGAAACAATGAACAAAAGATATTAAGGCGATATTTGTCTCCAGAAATGCTTATAGAGAAAACAGTAAAAGCTGCGCATGCTTTCTTAGTAAATGTAAGGTTGGCCATTAGGCACATGGACAAGCAAATGTTCAGGAATATCTATGCAACTTATGTACTGACTAGGGAATCAGATTCAAACAAAAACTCTGAATAGATATACGAAATCTTTTGTAAGGAATATGAAATAAGAGTTAAGTGTTACACACCATCTATCAAAATAGGAAAAACTAACTCCATAGAGATATGGCTCAATAATGAGTGTAAGAGGACAAAAGAGTTAAGAGAATTAGCATAGGAGGAGGAAAAGTATACATGCTTGGAAAAACTACATATGAGCGAGAAATAATTATCTATGTAAAAGAACAGAAGCAGAGAATGCTTGTGAGAAAGATATTTCAAGGCAGGCTAAAGAATACCCCAAACTGCACAGGTTTTTAGAGGGAAATAAAAGTCAAAGAACAAACTTTAAAGTTGGAGAGGGCTGATGGAAACATTACTGAGACAGATAAAGATGTATGCGAAGAATTGAACAAGGGCTTTCCGTTAAAATTCACAGTACAAAATACCCCACCCCTCATATTGCAGGGATAAGAGATCATGGACCAGTATTGGAGAACAGTCTTTCAGAGGTATGCAAAGTGTTGGTGGACTTAGTTGCTCAAAAAACTGTAAAGGATGATGATATATCCCCTACTGTATTTAAAAAGTGTGCTGAATCAATATTAGTAATGTTATGCATCATATTTAAGAAGTCGCTGGAGTCTGGGGAGATTCCAAGATGCTGGATATAAGCAAATGCAGTACCTATCTTTAAAAAGGGAAGAAGAGACACAGATGTAAACTAGACCAGTTTCCTTGACCAGAATAGTTTGCAAAGTTATCAGAAACTACTAAGAACTCTATGGTAACAATCCTAAAATAATTTTATGGTGAGGGAAGCCTAATCTTACAAGAAAGAGGGCTGAGCAGATTGCATATTCCTAGATTTTCAAAAGGCATATGATACAGTCCCACATGGGATTCTTATTAAGAAACTGCAACTAATGGCAAGAATTGGTGGAAATGGGTTGGAGTGGATAAAATTTCCAATATAGGGAAGGGAATAGAGGGTCAGTGCAACACACACAGTGTATGACTGGAGAAAGCTTAGAAGTGGGGTTCCACAGAGATCAATTTTACGGACATTTATGTTCCTTATATATGTAAATGAACTGCTGGAGTCTGTAACTACATTTTCAAAATGATCCCAGAAGATAAAAGATTGCGAAGAAAGTTAACAAGTAGAAATCTTCAGGAAGACTTATATAGTCTCAAGTGGTTAAATAGATGGGTAAAGATATTCAACTGTTCAATATGGGCAATAATTATAATAGGTAAGAAAGCAAGAATTCCCAAGTTTTGGTAGATTTGTCTCTGCAAATGCGTGTAAATGGTATATTAAAAGCAGTATATGCTTCTTAGAAATCATAAGGGTGGCCTTCAGACACATGGATAAGAAGAGTTCAGAAATATTTATGTGAGTTATGAGAGGTCAAAGCTTGAATGTGCAGTGCTCTTTTGGAATCCGCACTTGGAAATGCATTAACTGTATTAATAAATTGCATATAGTTCAAAGACTAGGTAAGAAACTGGTGACAAAGATATGTAACCTAAGCTATGAAGAAAGGCTGAGATAGTTGGACTTACCAACATTTGAAGCTAGAAGGAGGAGGAGGAGACATATGGTGACAGTTTTCGAATTTCTTTATAGTTCTGACATAGTGGACAGAGAGTGATATCTGATATAAGTGGTTCTAGAGCTAGAGGTCATAGTTTGAAAGCTCAATAAAAAAACTTTTTTTCGAAGCTGTAAGAAAGTACTTTTTAAGTGTAAAAATAATTGTTAGTTGGAATTAGATAAGCAAGGAAACAGTAAATGCTAACTGCATTCATAGTTTTAAGGACAGATATGATAAGCGTCCTTGATTAAAGAATTAAACCAATAAGGGGGCAGGGTTTTATTAGCATAGAGTGCTTTCCCAATAGCACAATTAGGTAAATACATATAGCAAAATACACACATATACACTTTGTATATAAAAGCATACATATTGTATGTTTCATATAAACGCCTTTCCTTTTGCCAAAAAACAGCCTTCCTAAAAGAAAAAAAATCAAGGAGTGGAGACTGGGCTGTGTTTGCTAGCCAAAATTAGCCTCTTGAATGCTCACCAAAGCAGATATATCAAGATGGAGCTGCAAGGCAATCTAGACCCTTTTGAGCACTCACCCCAGCTGGGATGTGAAGGAATTGAAGACATAAGTCATAAGTGGTGGCCAAAATCTGCCTCTTAAGCACTTGCCAAAGCTAGGGTGTCCAGGAGATAATTCGGAAACTGACATAGATATCAGTGTAAATATGATGAATATACAAAAATCCCCTATTTTGGAATGTAACCGAGATGTTAGGCAACGTATGACGGTAGCATTCATTCAGACTACAATACTGGCCGACTCCAACACATCAGTTTGGTTTTCACATATACCTTATTGTGCTAAAGTTACCATTATCAAAGACTCGTTTGCAAAAATCTCATGAATGATATGTATAGCAAAATATGTAATTTTTCCACATTAGTCAATGTTGACTGTCTGCATGCATAGAATTCTTACATTGAGGAATACCTTAAATGAAGTCAGGTCAGAATCGTTAATGCTCTTATTGCCTGAAACTTCAGGGGATGACTTTATGACACTGTTACTGCTCTTATGGGGCTGACACGCATAATCGCCACGCCGATTTACGCATTGTTCTAAGGGAGAGCAGTCATGGATTCCCTCTGCACACTCATCAATATCTTCCCATTAGAAAAAATATGTACATTATGAATTTACACATAAACACATATTCTATATTGATATTCATTACTCTACCTAGCAAAATTAACCTCTGTATTTAAAAATTATTCAGTTCTGAGATACATTGTTTGAGCAGATAGATATTCAAGTAAATCAAACAACAGCATGCTTTCATCAGAATTATCTAAACATCTGCTTCATTAGTGGAAACAATTTTCAGGGAATATGTCTCTCACTTTAAGAAATCAATAAGCTTTCATTTACATAAAATTTTAGTGTTTGAGCATGTACAGTATTTGCAATACTGTCCTTTACAAACTAGGGTGTAAGATTTTAAAACAGTTCTGTAATAACGAAAATTAAGCCAGACTTCCCAGCTTGAGCCAAGTAAATGACATATAAGAACACAGTTCCTACACTAAAAATGACTGAACTGATATCTTATATTCCAAACAGACTTAAACGTAATGCCATTATTAAAACTATCAATCTGAGAGGAATGCTATTGGACAATAGAGAGAAAGAGTAGCCTTGAGGAGAGGACTAAAGAGGCAAGGGAAATGGAAACCATCTCCAGCATCTGAGATATTGTACATCCAAGTTGAAGGTACCGTGCTATGCTGCTAAATATCTCATTTCTTGTTTTAAAGCGAAAAAATTACAGTTTACAAGGTAGTTCATTCAGCAGATAATACCAAAGCAAAGGTCATAAAGTGAAAAGAGACACTCCTGAGAAGCAATGACAATTAGTAAAAGCATTACTGATGCAACTATCAAGCAAAGCTGAGCAACACAGTGCCTCAAGAACAACGATTATGATAAAAAAAAGTATAAACACCCATCAGCAATAACTACAATGACTCTGAAAACAACATGGCAGGAAAAGATGGAGACTCTGCTGGTAAAAGTTGTAGTAGGAACAGAGAATATAGAAATTCATGATTGTAGAAATAAATTTAAGTTTATATCTACAAAGATGTCAATTATATACAGAAAAATGGAATTGGCACTTTCCACAATGGCATATTTCAGCAGACTAAGTTTTTGGGTAAAAGGGTTAAAAGGAACATCTAAGCCAGAGAAGATATAAGTGAAGATGAATTTTAAAATTCACTAAGGTTTTATGAGTAACACCGACTGTACAGTTTAAAACAACACTATTAATAAATATCCCTGTATAACAACCACTGCAAGAAGTAAAATGTCCTTGACTACAAAGGTTGCTATCAATTTTGAAGCTACTCAGGTACCATAATTCTTACTACATCTCAGAAATGCTTCAACTCCATCAGCCCAAGGCAGCAATAAGTTGGAAAGGTACAGACTACTCTATTACTCCAATGTACGAAAAATGAAAACTTTTAATTTGATCTTAGAGCTGGATATAGCAGCACAGACTGCATAACACTAAAGTGATTAAAACAAAAAATTAACGTGACCTGTGGAGCCTCAATATGATTTCCTTTGTAATATTTTTACTCCAAAATAAAGTAATTAGGCTAGGCTGGTTGTGGATTGTAGATTTCTATGATCTGGTGTATATGATATATATGACAGTATAGGAAGTAAACATCAAAATAGCCACAAGAGAACTCATGGTCCCGATACCAAATTACTCTAAGGCTAATAGTGATATCATACTCACTTGAAGAAAAGGCAGACAGAAAATATTCTCTAGATAACAGAAAAGTCAGTCGTGACAATGTGTTCATAAGCTTGAAGTTATAACAAAGCAAATCTCTCCTTCAAAGAGACATTAATCATCGCCAGGTTATTTGAATGAACTGGGATACGAAACCAAAGACACTTTCAAACCTGTTTAAGGGCTACAAGAACCGATACTACTAGTTTCAATGAACCACAACGATGAAGGAGAGAAGCACTAAAATAGCTGATACAATATTCAGGTTTGAGTGAAAATCATCATCTCCAAATGCATAAAGCTTTAGATTTAAAGGGAACCATGTACATTTACAAGAAATTTAAAACAAACTTTAATTTTAGATTCTCAACTGTAGGAAAAGACACTTGTTCAACTAGAGAAGCTCATCATTTCAGGTTATTGTTGATGGGTCAAAAGAGGTTAGTTTAAAAAAAAGAAAAGCAAATTGTTATAGAGACTTTAAAGGACAGACATTAAATGGAATATGTTATTGCTCATTCACAGCCCCCAAAGAGAAAAGTTTGATATCTTCAACAATTTTAGAAATATTAGAACAAAATTATATATATATATATATATATATATATATATATATATATATATATATATATATATATATATATATATATATATATATATATATATATATATATATATATATATATATATATATATATATATATATATATATATATATATATATATATATATATATTTATATATATATATATTTATGAGAGTGACAGCAGGACAGGCAAGAAAATTGCTCTCATCAATAAAGGCCAGGCACAAAGAAAATATCAAGATGAAGAAAAAGTAAAAGGTTATGGACGAGGCAGAAATGCGGTAAAAAAAAAAATAAAAAAAATAAAAAAAATAAATAAATATATATATATATATATATATATATATATATATATATATATATATATATATATATATATATATATATATATATATATATATATATATATATATATATATATATATATATATATATATATATATATATACAGCACAAGGCAATAATCAGAAAATACAAATAAATAATGGAAATAACAAAGATGCAATTATCGTGTGCACAACGTGACACAAATGAGAACACAATCATGCTTTTCTTGTATCATGCAAATACAGTTAACCAATGAACTAACCAATACAAACTCGAGCAGTCATGTTAAAAGTGAATCCTGGACGGCATGTCTGTCTAAGAACACCCTGAGTGTGACACTGAAAGGATCCTAGTGTGTTGATGCAATCCTGACCTTCCTTGCAGTTGTCAAGATTTTCCAAACACTCATCAATATCTTTAGAGAGGGAGAAGGAAAGAGAGAGATACCTCAGACAGTTGTCAAGATTTTCCAAACACTCATCAATATCTTTAGAGAGGGAGAGGGAAAGAGAGAGATACCTCAGACAGTTGTTAAGATTTTCCAAACACTCATCAACATCTTTAGAGAGGGAGAGGGAAAGAGAGAGACACCTCAGACAGTTGTCAAGATTTTCCAAACACTCATCAACGTCTGTAGAGAGGGAGAGGGAAAGAGAGAGTGATACCTCAGACAGTTTTCGTGTGTCGTATCAGCATACAAGAAGTTTCAGTTTCATTTTATACAGTAACACACAACTTAAAACAAGACATGTGTAAATATCATTCATCTGAGTGTTGACTATTCAAGAGAGTCTAATAACATGTATTAATGTCAGTTTTACCAAAGGTAATTTTCTCATTATCACTCTATTTGTTCACGCAATGACATCTCAAGTTAGCATACACTGTACTATATAATAATGCCAAAAAGTCTTTCTTATGTAATACTGCAGGGTGTATACAAAAATTGATGACGTTATGCTTTCTCTCTGAATATATGAAAATCACATCTGATGTGAGATGATTACTCAAAAAAGTCAATACTGTAATGCATTTAAAAAAAAAAAATTCTGATTAAACAAGGACTGATGATATAGAACTGTAATGACATGCATCACCATAACCCTTTTTTGAATGAAGGAACTCGGAAGAGATTTTAGCTGACTTAAGTGACTTATATTAGTAAAATGATAAGTATATTAGCTTAAAAGTGAGTCTTCAGTCATTACTCAAAATCCTCTTGAAGTTACTTCACAAATTTATCTGATCAATATACCTATTTGTTACCTTTTTGAAGACAACTCTAATGCTGACCGCTCAGATGTCATATTTGTTTATTAGTGGGACATGGTTTAATTAAAACTAGCTGAATTTGATGAAAAATAATATACAATTCTCTTTTTGCTCTGTAATAATATGTTCTAGTAGGTCTCAATAAAACAATTTATGGATGATCCATGGTACACATTGATGCAATGCTTATACTTTGATGGTGGGAAAGTTGCTGCTGTCAGCATATAGGTGTTATAAAGAGAAACTTAAGTCGATCCAGTTTTTTTAAAATATGTTATAAAACGATAAATGAAAAGGTAATGAAAAAAGGGATCAAGTAATTTTTGAAAAGGAGCTAGAATGTATATCTGCCTGAACTGTAAGACTTAGGCTAACAGAGTGATAATCAGAGTCTCAGCTTAAATGTATGGAGCCATGGAAGAATAGAACGACACTAATATAAATGATAGTATATTCATCCAAATACTGTAGTATATTATTCTTATAAAAGTATACACTAAATCATATTCTATGTTCCCTCCTTATAGAATTCCCAAGAAGCCCTGAAAGATATTAAAATGCACTTACTTAAGTATCAACAAATACATGTTACAATATCAACAATCAAATATTCTTGTCTTCAAATTAAAGGAGAAAAGGCATAGCTCTCAAATGTAGAACCGACTCTTTATCTAATATGTTCTGCAAAGTTATGGAAATCTACAGCACAGGCACATATCCTTTAGGAGTGATGATCTCTCGTTGGAAATGCTTATGAATGGTATAGTAGGTCTGTAGGTAAAAAAATTTGGCAAAAGCCAAGCACCAGGGCAACAAAGGCCATTTGCCACAACATTCAGTCTAAAAGAACCACAATATATATTAAAATAATTTTTTTAAAAGATAAAAACCAGTGTGGCCATCAACATTTGCAAGTCATATCAAAGAACCATGATTAAAAATTTACAAAAACAATTTGCGCACGATGCCCCACATCGACTCACATAATTTTCTCATTAAAGGTCATAAAATATGGCAACATTTTTGAGGAATGAAGTGACTGTCCGCAGATCACAATGTGAATGGCATAGTAAAGCACAGTATGTTTCCTTAGTTTCTGGTTACTTAACAAATTGTTACAGTATAAGACAGAAAAGTATTATTTACACAAGTTTCCAAAACCTTAGCAAACAAAAGAATGGCCTTCAAACATATGAATATCTTAGATGAGCCAATGAGACGGACAGGAAAATTAAGCTTTAAAATGCCGCATTCCTTTGACATATGCACCTCAAAAAAAGCATATGCAACCTGAAAAAATGTCTAAGAAAAGTTGCTGCTGGAATTTTGACACCTAGCTTAGAAGAATAAGTTGAAGTTAAAAATTATTCACCTGCTGATGGATAAAAAGCAAGATGATATGGTAACAGATCTTAAATTTCTAAATGGACTGAACAGAGTTCATAGGGAGTGATGCTTTGATAAGGGGAGCTACAAAACTCTAGGTCACAGTTTCAGGGTTCAAAAGACATCTGTATGAGATATAATATTCTCTTTTAGTGCAAAAATAGTAGATAACTGGCAATTGCGAAGCAAGGATATATCCATATCATAGTTTTAAGAAAAGATCTGATAAATGTCAATGAATCAAATAACCAACTAGGAGATTGGAAGTCAAAAGCATGAGGTGCTTTTCCGCAAACACGATTAGGTGATTAGAGATGGGAGCTACAAATACTGTCAAGAACTTGAGTAAGTACATTCAGTTAGATAAATCACACACCACGAATGGAGGTGAATTTCTGATGTAAATGAATTCTGCTTTCTTTTCTAAACCATCGAAATTACAAGAGATGGAAGTAATTTCCTATGAGCACACATATATGATGAAAAAACTGAAAGCAAACTGAAGACTTTATATAAAGGCATAGTGTGATTTCTAAGCCATTATAAATATTTGTGCACTGGCTTTCTACGCTTTGACTTTTGCTAAGTAAAAAAAAAAGCAGTAGCTCAGCTTTAGTCAGGTAAAGTATATTTAAAAAATGCAGTTTTGACTGTGCACATACATATAATTAATAAAATGGAACTTAAATAAAAGTACTGAGAGTACTTACCATTACAACTTTGAATTATATTGTATAAGCTGCATTTATAACAGTTTGGACGTGCTCAAGTTTCCACTCTTTTCAGCATTCAGTGGACAACAGATTAAAAAAACAAGTTTCTGAGGAGAGACTAGTAAATATTAAGAGGTGCCACACTAAGTTTACTGAAAATATATATAAGAATGGCAAGATATTGCTTAACTAATCATCACTTACCAACACATGCCCGTTGACTATCATCAAATCTGTAGCCAAAATCACAGGTGGGCTCATGATCAATACATCTGAAGCTTCCTACAGAATTGATGCAAATTTGCGTTGATGCTTCGCATGCAAATGTGTTTTCTGCACACTCATCAATGTCTGTTGAAGTAAAAGAATACATTAAAATTATTTTATTCCTAATAAGAAATCTAATTGCATAAAACTTGAGACTAAAGCACAACGTTAAATGTCACACATTGTGTATGAAGTCAAGATGTTAACAAACTGCATTTGCAATGCTATATGCACAAGACTTTGCTTTACATACAGTGTCATCGTAGTTTTTATGAAAATGAATAACTTTAAAGGCTATTGTTCCTTACTGATCCAATACATAAAATCTTAAATATCAATATCCCTATTTTGTTAAGTAAAGTTAATATATATGAAAGGTGTACAAAAATTCTCTATTACGAGTAGTATGTACATTACAGAGAGATTAAATAAAAATTCAGCTTTCTCCTACTACAGTAGCCTGAGATTATTTATCTAACTGTATTTTTGCTTGAGTTCATAGGAAAGAATCTTATGCTCATACCTCTAAGCCTTCTGGTCATTTTTTTTTTCGTTCAATGACACTTATCATATCTTTCTTTAAATTTATGAATGCATAGAGCACTTACAATTAACTTGAATAGCAAATAACAAGAATCAATTATGCTTACAGAAAAAAATTGCTTTCTCACTTCTTGCAAAGAAGTTTTCTTACGAGGATTCAAAGACTAATATCTGTTCCTAGTGTCACTCAAAGAACTGTTTGTAACAATTCTTTTGATACCATGAATGAACTGGAAAACCGATCCTATATCCCCTCTTTTCATCAACTTCAATTGGCTGTAAATCTAACTCCTACAACCTTTCCTCATAACAGAGATTATTTTGAACTAGCTGTGTAGCTTGTATCTGAACTTTCCTCATATTGTAAATATGTTTTTCAAATGTAGATTCAAGATGGGTGTTGCATATTCAAGTCTGGATCTCATGTAAGCCATGTCAGTACTTTTAAACAAATCTGACTCCAAGTCTAAACACAACTCTTCTGTTGGCCAAGTATATATATGTTTCCTTTATTACTAGCAGTCATGCAGTTCTGGAGACAAATCTGTCAATACATTCACTCCTAACCCACTTTTACATTTTCTGTTCTCCTCTTGTCCATTAAGAATAATATAAATTTTAAAGTACTAAACCTCATTAGCTACAAATCTGGCTCCTCCTCTTAAGATCTTCCTGATGTAGTCTACCATTATTTTAATTTAATATGCCTTTTACAGTTTTTGCAGCATCTACAAATATATTGAAAATGTATTTACAGCTGCTAGCAGATCATTTACTTAAAAAAGGAACAAAAAGGCACAAAATATTGGTTTTAATTATAACGTAACGTACTACTGACAAAAACGAGCAGAAGAATTCCTTAAGTATATATGAGGATCGTTCGTTGTTGATTCTCCACCCACAGATGGGTGGAACGGGTCATGGAGGACCCATAGGGAGGTCGCCAGTTGGCACAGGCCCCAATCCCCCACTGTGGTGCCCAGCCACAGCAGAAACCTCCCCAGTAAACAGCTTAAACTCTCTTGCTTGGGGGAGGCGCGATCTCTCGACCTTGCGAATGCGAGGCCAGTGCGTTACCACTGTACTAGACGGGAGGCTATTTTATATATGAGGAAATATCATCAGCTCCAAAAGGCTACTGAACTTCTAATTCCTTTATTGATTTATGTACTCATTTAAATAAAAAGAAAATGTTCATTAATACTGGCCCATGTTCTCAGACCTATTTAACAGTAAAAGGTGGAGCACTCTCTACTATAAATACTAACATAAACTCCCTGATCAATTTCTCATTGATCTCTTCATCTGTAAAATTAATTCTTTCATTTGATCTTTCCACACTTGTAAGTTGTTCTCCAACTTTACTTTCCCTCTGGAATACCATTTCCAGATTTTTGGAATTTTCCTGAACTTCCATTACGATGCGCATGCTATTTGACTTAACCTCTCTTCTTATACAGAGGTTCTCATTTCTTGTTCTTTTAAACTTTTGCCAAGAATTTATACTTTTCTACTTACTGTATCTATTCTAGTACTGTTTTCTCCTCGCCTAAGCAATTATATTTGTTTATTTAATTCATTCTCTTTGCTAATATTAATACCTTTTCTGGTACATGATATGCTTAACTAATTAAATTTTAACAGTTCTCACAAACATTAAATACATCTATGTCATTTGAAAGATAGATAGATAGATAGAGAGAGAGAGAGAGAGAGAGAGAGAGAGAGAGAGAGAGAGAGAGAGAGAGAGAGAGAGAGAGAGAGAGAGAGAGAGAGAGAGAGAGAGAGAGAGAGAGAGAGAGAGAGAGAGAGAGAGAGAGAGAGAGAGAGAGAGAAATAAAACCATTTCGACTCTATAAGGAAAAAACTTACCAATGTTAATTGCCTCACTTTAGGAGGACGAGGACCTTTGGATCACAATAGAGGACAGATAAATCTTACCTTTACTATATAATTACTATTTACTTCAAAGACATTTAATTAAATCAGAAAACTAAAAAGTCTGGCATTAGAAAAAGCAGCAAATTATATGTGCAATCTAATGTACCTTAATGGACAGCCAGACACAAAGCAAATATTGTACATAATCCAACAAATAGCTTTAGAAATATTCATTTTTATGTATCAAAATATTTACAAAATCTGCTTTAAGCACAAACATTTAGGAACACAAACAATGTAGATTATTAATGTACATAAAAAAAGAACTTAAATGAAAGATAAGACGATTTATACATGACGTTTATGACGTGTTTATGATAATACTAAATTTGCAACAGAATTATTAAGCAGTCTACAAAGAGCACATTCAAACCAATTAAAAACAAAAACAAACAAACATTATCTCCTAGAAATATTGCAATAAACCAATAAGTAATACCAAAAGCTAAATAACAACTTCATTAAATAATAATTTTCTCAATCAATCAATCTATTTATTAACTACTAGATTAATAATAATAATAATGATAATAATAATAATAATAATCTATTTTATACAAGGGTTGTAATCTTCTTTGCAAAGGGGGATGGCCAAGTCAAATTACATATCCATTTATTTTCTCACAAACAAGCTACCGATCTCCTCACTCTTACATTCTCTTGTTCCACAACCACCCACATTCAGAGACACAATTACTAGAGCTTTGGTTCAGGCTTTTTACCAGGGTATCCTAGTCCCATTTTTCTGCAACATTTACTTTACTTTTACGAAAGGGAAGGGAATACAGAGGTGGTTTTCTTGTCCTCAGCCAGGAAAAAGAAAGACCGTGTAGATTAACGTGGATGAATCTGGCATGATTTGGTAACGTATGCCTAGTTGTACGTACATCGCCAAGAAGGAGAAGACAGTACCAGGCCATAAAGTCATCAAGAAGAGACAGACTTTGCTTTTGAGGGCTAATGCTGCTAGAGACTGCAAGCTGAAGCCCTTGTTTGTTTCCTTGGCAGAAAATTCAAGGCACTCAAGGGCATTTGGAAAGTTAACTGCCAGTCGTCTGGAAGTCGAACAAAAAGGTTCGGATAACCCTTCAGACATCTGAGGACTGGTTCAGCAACCATTTTATCCTTGAAGCTGAGAGGTACTGTGCTTCCAAGGGTCTGCCCTTTAATGTGTTGCTAGTGCTGGACAATGTCCCTGGTCACCCTCCCCATATGGATGATTTTCATCCAAATATTAAGGTGATTTACTTTCCACCTAATACCACTTCCCTGTTAAAGCCAATGGATCAGGGGGTTATGGCCTCTTTCAAGGCCTACTACAACTGCTATGGGTCTCAGAGCAACAGACAAGAACAAGAACTTGAATCTCAAGGACTTCTAAAAGTCGTACAATATTCTTTAAGCTGTAAATAATATTGCTAATTCTTGGGAGGAATTTAAGCAGACAAACTTGAATGGTGTATGGAAGAATCTGTGACCATAGTTAGTGAATGACTTCCGTGGCTTTAAGGAGACAGTAGAAGCAGTCACCGAGAACATAGTTCCCCTGAGTAAGGAGCTCTAGTTGGAGGTGGAGCCTGATGATGAAATATAGTTACTGGAATCTCATGGAGAGGAATTTTCTGCTGAGGACCTCATTCAACTGGAAAAGCAGAAGGTTAGAGAGGATGAAGAAATAAGAACCCCAGAGTCCAAAAGATTCACAACCAGGAAAGTGGAAGAATCGTTTCCCCAGTCAGACGAAGTGTTGGAAAAGCTCTAGGATCAAGACCCCAACGCTGTCAGGTACACTAAGGTCACAAGAGTGACCACTGATTCCTTGCGGTGTTTCAAGGATATATTGGAGGAGAAGAAGAGGACATCCTTCCACACTCACCTCGACCAATTTTTCGTGAACTTAGAGTTCCACCAACAGATCCTGTACCCTCTACCTCAGGTGCCTCTATAGACTCACCTGCTCCAATATCTCCAGCATCTGCTGCAGGTTCTTTTGCCTCTCCAGACTCACCTGCCCCTGTCTCTTCAGCACCTGCCTCTCCAGCTACCTTCTACTTATGAGCCTGTCTGTCTCTCCCTCCCTTGCAACACCCCTTCCAGTGTGCAAGTCAACCACATGAGTAAAGGTAAGCAATACTGTATAAAGGACTGTAGTGTACTTTTACTATTTTTATGTTTTAGATTACACAAGTATAGGTAAACAATACTGTATAGAGTAGTTTTACTATTTTTATGTCTTCGATTAAGAACTTAGTTTAAATTTCTATGTTTTAGAGTATTTATTTTTAACACTGATGGGGAACCAGACTCGAATTTAGTTGCTTTCAGACGTACATTGAAATCCGGGTTACGTCAGCCGTCAGGAATGGAACCCAGATATAATGCGGGGACCCCTATATTATCATGTGCTCACATTCATACAAATGCACATCACTAACATTAATATCCAAAGTCATGCATATTAAAACCTTGGTTCAATTCTATTGGGTCGGTGTTGCTTAAGAATATCATGGTGAGATAAGCTTTATATCACACTGCTCTGGTCTTTCCATTTCCTCCATGCCACTCACTTTTTGGACTAAAAATAAAAAGATGAAATATGATATGCAAAATCTGATAAATTAGATCGTACTTACATTTCACATGTTCCTTACTACAATATATCTGTGAAAAAATGAAGATGTTAAACAAATGCACAACATGCTTGGAAATAAAATAATCTAGATAATTCATTACAATATAACTAGTGCTCTGTGTTAATGTATATCTTATTTTGGAAAGAATAATGTCATGCATATTCTAGGCACTAAACTAAGAGCATACCTTCACATCGTCTATTAGGAGGGTTGTACATAAATCCCTTTGTGCATGTAAATG
The DNA here is from genome assembly GCA_037179515.1 of Halocaridina rubra. Classification (NCBI taxonomy): domain Eukaryota; kingdom Metazoa; phylum Arthropoda; class Malacostraca; order Decapoda; family Atyidae; genus Halocaridina; species Halocaridina rubra. The sequence continues at coordinate 41,468 of JAXCGZ010006050.1, forward strand.
GTGAACCTCGACAAGAATATCTACCATACTGATTCAGGCATCGCTCTCCCCCACGGCAGTCATCTGTTCCTTCAGCACACTCATCTACATCTAGCATGGAAATAAAGGAAACTGTAATAGTGAAACTAAGTCAGTTAAGAAACTAGTATGCTAGCAAAACTTAACAAAGACTATAATTTTTCTTTTGTAAGGTTGCTTCTAGCATATTTTCTTTTGTAAGCATGTCATGTAGGAGAAAATATTTGCATAAAGATTAAGTGTTACCTCAACTAGTCACAAAATATAAACATTATTTGAAGAAGTAAAAAAATCAGGGGAATATATATATATATATATATATATATATATATATATATATATATATATATATATATATATATATATATATATACACACACACACTAATATCCATCAAGATATGTTTGACCATTAGGAGACTCGAACTTCCATCACAAGTTTCTACAGCAGTTAAAAATCTGCATAGTACAGTAAATACATGCAAACATTTCTTCCGCCAATTATTTATATAAATACGGCACAGTTGTCTAAGGAGGTTAGGTCTATATATATATATATATATATATATATATATATATATATATATATATATATATATATATATATATATATATATATATATAATGTAGTCGCCGTGGCTCAGTCGGTAGCGTCTCCGACTCTGAGGCGTCAGGTCGAGGGTTCGCGCCCCGTCACGTTCTGAGGTTAGCAAAGGCATGCACTCAGCGTAAGGATTACATTTGCCAAAACAAGTCCTTTGCAAGAAGGCAACCGTCCTAGCCCTTGGTTGATAAGGGAGTCCGTGACGTAAAACCGGAACATATATATATATATATATATATATATATATATATATATATATATATATATATATATATATATATATATATATATATATATATATATTCACACTATAACCGTGATGTTAACAATTTTACTATTCATGAATTATTTTTTGTACATCAAGGCACTCAAACTTGTGGCACACGGTACAAGGTGATGCCGCCTTAATCATCCAAGCTCTTACAGCAGATAAAAATTTGTATATCACAGCACAACCATTACACATGGGAGACTTATTAGGAAGCTGCAATCAATGGCTAGAATAGGTGGAAATATTTTGGAATGGATAAAAACTTACTTAGAAGGAAGGGAACAGAGGGTTAGAGTAAGACACTCAGTGTTTGAATGGAGAAGAGTTAGTAGTGGAGTTCCACAGGGTTCAGTTTTAGGGCCACTTTTGTTCCTTGTATATGTAAATGACCTACCAGAGTCTGTAAATTCATTCATGAATATGTTTGCAGATGATGCAAAGATTGTGAAGAAAGTAAAAAACGAGAACAATGGTAGAGAACTTCAGGAGGATCTAAATAATCCGCATGAGTGGTCAGAAAAGTGGCTAATGAAATTCAATACTTCAAAATGTAAGGTAATGAGAATGGGTACAAGTGCAAGAAGGCCCAAGCTTGACTACTCGGTGGCTGGAGTACAACTTCAAGAGACAGAAAATGAGAGAGATCTAGGAGTAAACATACTGGCAGATTTGTCTCCAGAAATACATATAAATGGCATAGTAAGGGCAGCATATGCATTCTTATCAAATGTAAGGGTAGCCTTCAGGCACATGGACAAGGAAATGTTCAGAAATATTTATGTAACCTATATGAGGCCAAAACTCGAATATGCAGCCCCCTTTTGGAATCCGCACTTGAAAAAGCACATAGCTAAGCTTGAAAAAGTTCAAAGACATGCCACGAAACTGGTGCCAGAAATACGCAATCTCAGTTATGATGAGAGGCTGAGGGAATTAGACTTATCATCACTCGAAGCTAGAAGAGTGAGGGGGATATGGTGACAGTCTTTAAATTCCTTCATGGTTATGATAGAGTGGATAGGGATCGATATTTTGATATGGCTGGCTCTAGTACTAGAGGTCATAGTTTGAAGCTTGGTAAGAAAACTTGTTTTCAGGATGTAAGGAAATACTTTTTCAGTGTAAGATTAGTTGATAATTGGAATTCGCTAAGCGAGGAGGTAGTTAATGCTATCTCAATCCATAGTTTTAAGGACAGGTATGATAAGTATCACTAAGTATAAAATGGAACCGATCAGGAGACGGGAAGATACGAGCTTTGGGCTCTTTCCCGTAAACACAATTAGGTATTCACAATTAGGTAATCACATGGAAACATTTCTCTCATCATCTATTTATATCAACTTGTTACAGCTGTACTAGGAGCTTTAGTATTTATATTCAACCTTGATGTTGCAGTAGCATAGTTCACTAACATTTTTTGAATATCAGGGGACTTGAACTTGCATTGCATGCTACAAAGTCATGTTACCTTAACCGACCAAGCTACTACAACAGGAAAAAACTAGATATCATAGCACAACCAGTACATGCAAGCATTTCTCCTGTCTTCTGTTTATTTCAATTTGTTACAACAGTACCTGGAGTTGAAGTTTATGTATTCACAATGAAACCGCGATGTTAACAATAGTTTTATTCACTATTTTTTTTTAACATCAGGGGACTTGAACTTGCATTGCAAGTCACAAGGTCACGTTGTCTTGCCTGGCCATGCTACAATAGCAGGTAAAGATCTTCATATCATAGCAAAGCCCGTACATTCAAGCATTTCGTCCATTGTTCTTTATATCCAATTATTGCAGTTGTATGCGGAAGGAAAACATGATGTTAACAATACTATTATCCACGAAATTTTTTTAGAACATAAGGGAACTTGAACTCACAATGTAAGTTACAAAGCTATTCTGCTTTAACTGACCAAACGACTTCAACAGACAAAACTCTGCATATCATAACACAGCCAATATATGCAACAATTCTCCCATCATTTGTTTATATCAACTTTCATCAATTGCGCATGAAGTTTAATTATATATATCATGAAAATTATCTTGAATATCAGGGGACTTGAACTCACGTCAAAAACTACAGAGTCAAGTTGCCTTAATCAACCAAATTACTACAGCAGATAAAAATCTGAATATAAGAGCACAACCAGTACATGCAAGTATTTCTCTCATCATTCTTTATATCAACCTGATACAGCTATATGTGGAGTTTTAGTATATATACTCTCAATGAAAGTGTACTACTACCAAGCACTTTCTTTAATTCATCATATGTAAATGGGATATATTCTGATAATTCTATAGCTTGCTCTCCCACTGACAAAGCCACTCTATTTGGCTCTCATTTTTCTGCCAACTCTTCCATAAATGATTCCAGTGCACCTGTCCCTCAATCTTTACCCCCTCTCTAACCCTATACCTTCCCTTATCTTTTCTTCATGCAAAGTTCATAAAGTTCTTCACTCGCTAAAGACGAACAAGGCATCTTATCCCGATGGTGTTCCTGCAAGGTTCCTTAAGGAGTTTGTAGATGACCTGCTCCCAAGCATTGCCGTCTTTTTCGCCTCATTCTCTCAACTTGTATCTATCCTTCATCTTGGAAGCATACTCTAGTGCATCTAAGATGGGTGACTGCTATATTCTTCAAACTACCGACATATTGCCTAACATCTTCTATTGCTAAAGTTTTCGAAACTTTGCTAAATTCTTACTTCTTGAAATGTCTTGAATCTAACTCGCTTATCTCCAATCACCAGTACGGCCTTTACAAGGCAAGATCCACTGGTGACCTCCTGTCCTTTATTAGTTATGTATGGTCATCTTCTCAGAGGGAGTATGGGGAATCCTTTGTCATCGCCCTTGATATCTCTAAGGCTTTTGACAGAGTCTGGCACAAGGTTCATTGGCCAAACTCCCTGCTTTTTGCTTTACCCATTCTTTCTGTTCTCTGATTTTAAGTTTTCTTTCTGACCGTTTTATATCTGAAGTTGTTGACGGTGCAACATCTAGCCCATTCCCTGTTACCAGTGGTGTTCTAAAGGGCTCTGTTATTTCACCTACCCTGTTCCTTCTCTTCATCAATGATCTTCCTCAGTCCTGTCCTCCTTTCTTCTTCATGCCATTGCCGACGATTCTACCCTTCATTTTCCCTCTGCCTTTTTATCACAGTCTTCATCTGCTACTCGTACTCAGTCTCGTATCACTCTTTCTTCTACTCTCGACTCCGATTTGCAGAAGGTATCTGAGTGGGGCACTTAAAATTTAGTTAATTTAATGCCTCCAAGACAGTTTCTGGCTATCTTTTTATATTCTTCTCCTCCTGATAGCCCTACTGTCTTCAAAACCAACAAAATTTTTCCTCTTAATTCTATTAACATATTAGGAATCCAGATAGCCTCTAACTTGTCTTTGAGGAATCTCATAGTCCAAATTTCTAAATCTGCATCCAAGAAATTGGGGGTTCTGTCTCGTTTTTGTCATTATTTTTCCTCTTTACAGTTACTTAAAATCTATAAAGTTTTATCCGTCCCTGCTTAGAATACTGCTCGCACATCTAAGGTACTTATTCACATACTTATCTCATTGATAGGGTTGAATCTAAGGTAGTCAGATTTATTTATGATCCTTTTCTTACATCTAATCTAGATTCTCTTTCTCTTCGCCGTAAGGTATCATTCCTTTCTCTTTTCTATCACTACTACTTCCATCGCTGCTCTGATGAGTTGGCGAGTTGCATCCCTCCCCCACTGCCAAGGCCGTGTAACACTCGCTAAGTATGGAGATTTGTAGCTCGTCTCCTTCTGTCTTTCCTAATTTTTATAACTTATCTTCCTTCAAAAACGAATCTATCGTCATCTCATGGCCAAATCCTGCCTTATCTCAAGGTCCTCAGTACTTCGACTATTCTTTCAGCCTATCCTTTTCCTATTGTGTATCATTACCTCATCTCTGCCTTGTCCTTAAACTTTTACTTTTACTTTGTCTTAATGTTTTTTTGGTGCCCAGGCCTTTACTGATGAGGGCAATTTTCTTGACTGTCCAGGTGTGACACTCATAATTAAAAAAGATGGTTCTGTCAGTACACTCGAATGAAGTAGTTATGAAAACACAGATGCTTCCCTTTACTAACACTTCTAAGATTAAATATTAGAACTACTGCTGACCCGGATTTGTACCTACAACACACCTAATAATCCATCTGAATGCATAAGGCACTATCATCTTGTAACATGGAATGTATAAGAGAAGTCGGAAATATCAATGTTAACTGCCAGAGCTGGGAAGGAACCATGCACGGAAAATTCAAGGCGAAAATTGACATGCAGTCAATATCCCGGTGGCTAACTTACCAGCGGACAACTGCCAGTGTGGACAATTGCCAGTAATTTGAATGTATTGTTCAGTTGATTACTGGTTTATTACCAGTGGATAAGAAGTATAATTTTTTGGACTTCTCTTTCTTTTTATATCTTTAGGTTAGGCTAAGTTAGGTCAGGTCAGGTCTGGTTTGGTTAGGTTAGTGTTACTTTAGGGAAGTTTAAGACAGGTTTAACAGTTATCCTTAAGTACTAATGATAAAAATTCTGACTACTTATTGTTCATTGGCTTTAATAAGGATCCAATTTTTTTGAAAAATAAGAAAATCTAAAAAAATAAAACCACATGGAGATTCTCCGCTTGTAAATTGCCTGAAAGGCAATAGTCCAGAGGGCATCTGCACTGATAATTGTCTGCATGGCAATTGTCAGTCTAATAGTTGTTTGCCTGGCAATTGTCCTAGAACCGAAAGAAACATACTCTTCTGAATGTCTCTATTCAGTATACCAGTTTTACAACCTCACTCGTGGCCGTTTTTCAGGCTTAATGCAAACCTCTACAAACATCTACATTAGTTCCACGACCATACCATCATGGAAATATGTTCACTGATGGTACTAGTTCAAAATATAAGCGTGTACATATAGTAAGATACTGAAATCCAGGCTATCTTTGAATGCCTTTTTTACGATGTCACTACACTTACAATGATATACAGTATTGTTGTAGCAAAAAGTCGTTACCTTCAATCATTATTGTCAATATTCATTTTCCCTTTTCTGTGGAAATTGCTACGGCCATTTTAATTGCCATAATATCCTTACTGCAGTTTTATTCTGCCTTGTGTATCAACTCTTATCATTCAGTTGATTTATTTCCATGTTCATTTACATTTTCACTATATACATTGCTTAATATACTAAGTATGACTAAAAAAAAATATACCAACATGAAGACTCTCTGCCTGTAAATTGTCTGAAAGGCAGTAGTCCAGAGGGCATCTGCACTGACAATTGTTCGTATGGCAATTGCCAGTCTGGTAGTTGTTAGCCTGGTAATTGTTCTAGAACCAAAAGAAATATACTCTTCTAAACATCTCTATTCAGTATACACCAGTTTTACAACCTCACTCGTGGCTGCTCTATATACTATCATTGGTCGGAAATAAAGTCACAGCAAAAATATCACAGGTAAAAATTCACTGGTTAAATTAGGTTAGGTGAAGTTGAATTAGGTTAGATTTTTTCCTCTGACTTTTTTTATATGGATTCGTATTATCAGCTCCATGAAAAGAGTTGCATTATTTGGTACTTTACTGCATACATTAGTTTATTCTATGATCTCTAGATGAAAGAATTTTCCATATGGTAGGCATCCTAGGGGGTAACACAATGATTTTTTTTTTTTTTTAAGAGTGTGACACCGGGACAGGCAGAAACTGCCCTCATCAACAAAGGCCCGGGCACGAGAAACTACCAAAACGAAGGAAAAGAAAAAGGTTAAGGGCAAGGCAGAGAAGAGGTAGTGTCACACAAAGGAAAACGACAGACAGAAAAAACAGTCAAAGTAAAGAGGACCCAGAGATATGGAGGACTAGGCTCTGAGATGACGATAGATCTGCTTTTTGAAGGATGAAAGGTCATAAGAACTAGGAAAGACAGAAGGAGGAAGAGAGTTCCAGAGTCTGGAGGTAGATGGGAAGAGGCAGTCGCCGCACCGACCAATCCGCGAGCTACAAATCTCAATACAGTACCTGTGAGATGAGGCCGCTTGGCGAGTGTTACGCGGCCTCGGCAGTGGAGGAGGGATATTAGTATGCAAAGGTTACAAGAGTTCGCCACTAATTTTTAAGTTAGTATTAAGCAATTTTTATAAAGACAATTTTGAGGAAGCTGTAATTTCTCTAAGCAATCACAATAGTCCATAGCAGTTCCTCTTGCTAAATTAGAAAAATATTTCAATAACACTTCATCAGTTCCCTCTGAATCATTGAAGAACTATAAAATGAAGATATCACTCAACTGATGATATAGTCTGATAAGCCTATTAAATACAGTAAAGTCTGATAATTCACAATTACCTCTACTGTTTTCAAAATATAGTACTGTGTTTACAATGAGTTCAGCATAACATATAGCCAATAACAGATTTAAATAAAAAACACTTCAAAGCATCTAAATCGATCATTAATATAAAAATTAATCATAGCTGTGTATCAATAGACAAATGTAACATCATTCCTTTAAAACTATTTAACAAGGAAAATCCTAAAAAAAACTAATCCGGTATCACATCTTACCTACACATCTCAGTGATTTTGGGTCTCTTGTGAAACCTGCTGGACAGTCTGGTAGTGATCGGCACCTAAAACTTCCATGAATATTGATACATTCTTCCTTTGGAATTTTGCAAGTGTGCTCACCAGTGTCACACTCATTTATATCTGTAATTAGTATGTCATAAAATGAATAGAAAAACTGTAATATATATATATATATATATATATATATATATATATATATATATATATATATATATATATATATATATATATATATATATATATAATTCAAATTTTAATCAAAGAAGAAATAGCATGAAAAAATTCACAAGCTCCTAAGGGGTCCTCGACTTACGTCACAGTTCAGTTCCTCAAGATAGGACGTAAATTGATTTTCAGCATAAGTCATAACACTCCTAAATAAGCACCTACGTCACCCACCTATGTTAATGCAGTAGTAAAGCTTTCCCCTTTTCCAAGCAGTTCACTACCTCTAATATCACTTCTAGGCATTGCTATCAAAAGAATTAGTATTACACTTGGGATACATAATAAAGGCAAAAAATTATCTTAAAAAAAAAAATTAATTTATGGGAAATAAATATACAGTATATATATATATATATATATATATATATATATATATATATATATATATATATATATATATATATATATATATATATATATATATATATATATATATATATATATATATATATATATATATATATATATATATATATATATTACTGCAAATATGAAGTCATTAAGGAATAGACCTGCAACGTAAGTCAAGGACTCCATATATATATATATATATATATATATATATATATATATATATATATATATATATATATATATATATATATATATATATATATATATATATATATATATATATATATATATATATATATATATATATATATATATATATATATTTTTTTTTTTTTTTAATTGTAAACATGAAGTCATTAAGGTAGCCACTATTGTAATAAAAAAAGAGGGAAGGAAACAATGCTTTATCACACCCCACTACTCAACTCTTTATGAAAAATAAATTTATGGTAGCGATATTCTTTTGACATCCTGTTTCCCTGCTTCTTTTATTTTCCTCCAGTGATATTTAGGGATTACTATTATAGTCTTTTTATCCCCAAAACAATTATATACAAGTGGATTTCCTTCCTCAGATCTATATCTAATTATGATATTTGGCTCATGTCCAACTTCTTCCACAATGGCCTGCCAATTCCATAAATCTGTTGATTCAACAAAGGCAGGAAAAAAAAAGGCATCAAAATCTGTCTCAGTCATATCCTCGATATATACTAGAAACACTTTCTCATATTCACTCTATTATGAGCCAAGGTTTGATTCAAGTCTTTGTAATGATATCTTAATATTAAATCAATATGCCAGGAACCGAAAGTATTTAATGGAGGCTTATGATGAACAGGAAGTTCAATCATTATGCACATCTTTGCATAAGATTTTTGTATCTAGTAACAGAAAGTAATTCACTATCATAAAATTAGATCTATATATCTATATACATTAGCCATATTCCCCCTTATAAGGGGTCGGGTGAGTCAAAGCGAAATTAGATCCACCAGAATATTAAATGATAAGTAAAAATCTATAACTTCACTAACCTCTACAACGTCCAAGTTCGTCTCTATGATATCCTTCAGCACAATCAACTTTACGACATCGGTAACTACCTCGTATATTCACACATCGCTCTTCAATGGAGCACGGAGAGTCTTCTTCACATTCATTGATATCTACAAAGAAATTTCGACACTACAGTATATCTAACTATAGTCACATGTACCCACTTTGTTAACATAATACTGTATCTGGGAAACTGAAGTGGATACAGAATAGAAATACTATATTTTCCAGAGCTCTGTGTAATATTGATGTCTTTGCTAACATGTGTAATGGATATAAACTAGGAAACTATTTTCGTCTTAAAACATTCAAGTTCGACTCCTTGATATCTTTCAGTACAATTCGCTTCACAACAGTGGTAACTACCTTGCATATTTACATATTGCTCTTCATTGGTGCAAGAACAATTTTCTTCACCTTTACTGATGTCTGATAAAGAAAATTAACAATATGGTACAGCATCAAAGAGGAGCATATTTTTTACTCCAGGCACCAAGACACTAGCTTATACACCTCTCGCCTGAAGAGTGTAGAGTTTCTCCCATAGAGGTACACGATTCTTCTCCAAAAGTTATCTTCTACATGAAGCCCCTTTTTTTCTTGGTATATGAATTTTTGAAGACCTTGCCTTCATCGTTAATTTACTTATCCTACATTGCCAAAAACAAAGAAGGTCGGCTTTCAGAGGGCAAAATTATCTTTTTCCCTGAAAGTGTTTTCATCAAAGACCGCTTGATTCGTATATTTCCTTTTTACATTTTCATGAATTCAGATCAGATATGCTCTATATAAATATCTCTGGATATTTAACATATGCTGCACTATAACTCTAAGTACCCTGAGATAGTTCTTCTAAAGTATTGTGACAAATATATCTGTATTCACCAGTGGTGTGTATTCCTAAAAAAATTAAGTGTCCAATATGCAAACATGATTCCTCTCTGTGTGTGATCTACATGCATGATTTTACACAAGAGTTGGAAGTAACATTCAAAAATATAAGATAAAATAATAAAGAGTCTCTATGATGAACCAAAATAAGTATGAGCAGAAAGTAATTATGACTCCATATGCAAAGCGCCTTCAATTGCATGTGTCATTTTCTGATACTTTACTTAGCTTGACTTCAACTGCATATGCCATTTACGAACTGTAAATGCATATGCCATTATATCATTAACTGACTTATATTGTTAAGATGATTTGTAAATATTGTGAATACATTGTATGACAATACTATAAACTCAATATAAATCAGCAACTTATGTTATGACATGCTTTGGTATATGAGCTACTCTGTTCCTTCTCTTTATCAACAATCACCTCCAGTCCCCATCCTCCTCTCTACTCCATGCCTTTGCTGATGATTCTACATTTCATTTCTCCTCTGCCCTCTCTTCACAACCTTTATCTGCTACTCGTAATCAGTCTCGAATCAGTCTTTCTTCTACTTTCAACTCTGATTTGCAGAGGGTATCTGAATGGGGAACCAAAATGTAGTTAAATTTATTGCCTCCAAAACTATATCTTCTGACTATCTCTTTACCATCTCCTCCTCCTGATAATCAAGTCCCATTGTCTTCGAAACTAATGAAATTTACCCTCTTAATTCTATTAACTTATTAGGATTCCAGATAGCCTCTAGTTTGTCTTGGAGGGGTCATATTATCCAAATTTCTAAATCTGCATCTAAAACATGGGGGTTCTGCTTTGTTTTCGTCAATACGTTTCCTCTTCGGTTACTTAGAATCTATAATTGTCTAAGCCATTCCTGTTTAGAATACTGCTCACATATCTGAGGTGCTTCTTATAATTATCACCTTGTTAGGGTTTAATCTGATGAAATCAAATTTATCACTAACCCTTCTCTTACTTTTAATCTAGATTCTCTTACTATTTGCCATAAAGTATCATCCCTTTCTCTTTTCTATCATTACTACTTCCATTGCTGCTCTGACGAGTTGGCGAGTTGCATCTCTCCCTCAATGCCGAGGCCTTGTAACATTCACCAAACGTCCTCGTCTCACAGGTAAAGTGTGGAGATTTGAAACTTGCGAATTGGTTGGTGTACTGACTATTTCTTCTCATCCACTTTCAGACTACGGAACTTTCTTCCTCCTCCTGTCTTTCTTAATTCTTATAACTTATCTTCCTTCAAAAAGAGGATCTATCGTCATCTTGGGGACTAATCTTGCCATATCTCTAGGCTCACCATACTTCGACTGTTCTTGCAGTCTATCCTTTTTTATTGTGTATCATTCCCTATTTCTGCCATGTCCTTAAGCTTCTACTTTTTCTTTGTCTTAATTTCTCTTGGTGCACGGGCCTAATGGGGATAGTTTTTAAGTCTGTCCAGTGTCACACTCATAAAAAAGGCGATTACCAATGGGAAGACCTATGGTAATAATATTTCAGAGAACTTTTTCAGAAAGAGAACAAATTCCTAATAGGAGGGACTGCCAGCTCCCACTTTCCTATCCTACTGACTAGCCTATTCGAAATAAACAGGGAATACTTGAGCAACAGTCTTTTTCCTCAACTCCAGAGATAAACAGTGTCCATGAAGCTCATAAACAGGCTCTTTTTGGGATCTCCATCACCTTGACAGGTAAAAGTACAGACATTATTACCAGAGACCTCTCCTTCGGTAATAGCTTTTAAGCCATCACAGTTGGTGAAGACATCATCAAGATAAATATATAGGAATTCATGGTGCATTCTTAACTGATCCTGACAGTTCAAGTTAAAGTAACACCCTCCGGGGTGGGGAAATTTTTTTACAAGGCATGTAATTAGTATGAGTTAAATATTTTGAAAATAAGGTGAAAGAGTTTACGAATTTGGCAGAAAGAAAGACCAGGTCAGGGAGGGTAGTTCAAGCTGTCAGGAAGGATATGTTGCCAATAATGACCAATTAACAATTTTCTTTATCTTTTTTTTTTTTAGTATCTATGTTACTTGATTGAGAAGAGCATTCTACCAACCTGACAGATGGCAAGGTGTAATAAAGCATTAACGTTCAAATGAGTTTAACTCATCATTATTCTTGATAAGAAATAATATGTCTAAGCTTAGGGACTACGTCAATTATGTATAAAGGGTGAAGCAGAGCTTTTCATCTCACTATATATAGCTACAGAATCATGACAGTGACACCATGGGCAATATGGTGTTACCTTCTCTCCACAGAACATGGAGATGAATTGAAGCAATGCCTCTACCAAAGGATACCAGCTCTCAGGGTGATCTCAGTGTCCCAAAGACTTTAATTCTGTGTCAGGCTGAACAAGAACTTTTCTCAAACACAAGATCTACTCATTGCTCGACTAGCTTTCTTTGACGACAAATCTACATTTATACCTGCTGAGGAAAAGAAACTACAAATAAAGCTGTCAACAAAATATGAATAATATATCACAATACCTTCACACTGCTTGCTTTCTGGATCTCTTCTGAAACCTGTAAGGCAGGGAATTAAAGGAAGACACCTGTAGGATCCTGCATTATTAACACACCGTTCCATTGGTCCACAGGGTGATGATTCACACTCATCTATATCTATTTGAAAAATAAATGCGCACATTGAATGTGTTGACCATGACAAATATTTTATGCTTAATACGCCTAATAAAGGATTAATGTTGACAAAAATGTACAAAGTATTTTATATGAATGTAATTTTATTATTCTAGTAGCAAGTTTTTATCAGTTCTATAGACAATTAGAATAATGTTTTCCTCGTTAGTAATGAACAACTTCTATCACTGTACCTGAACATTGGCTGGGATCTTCTAGAATTCTACGATAACCTGATGAACATAGCTGTAAACGACATCTGTGACTGCCAGGCGTATTGATACATTCTTCAATGCCAAATTTACAATTATCCAAACTCTCTACACATTCATTTATATCTGTAAAATACACTGATTATTAGAATACTTATTATGCTCAATGACAAGAAAATTCTTATGTATCTTAAAATAAATATCACAGTATGTGATTAGTAGAAGGTGTCGTATCTAATTCAAATAACAAGGACGAAAAAATAGTAATTAACAAAAAAAGTAAAGAAAAAACTTAAAAAAGTTATGAAACACCCCACTTGATGTTCTTTTATTAAAATGAAGCAGAAACCTCCCCTATGAAGTCCAGTGGGACATGAAACCCCTCTGAATATATTTGCAAATGTCACGTTCATTAAAAAAAAAATATATATATATACACACACACACACACACACACAAAAAAAAGTCTAAAAGACCTTCAAGAATGCAAAGAAGTGTTCATTAGACGATACAGAACACAGGAAGAGATGGGAAAGATCAAAAACTTGTTGCAAGAGGCAAGAAGGTTAAATGATGAAAGAAATGAAGAAGAGAAGAAAAATTTTCGTTACGGAATACTTCCAGACAAAGGGGAGATAAAGAAGATAATGACAGAAGATCAGGGGATGGGGCCTCATTAAGATTGTTATACACAAATGCTGATGGATTAGCTGGTAAGGCAGTAGAATTAAAAGATAGGATTCACAACAGTAAGGCAGATATAGTAGCAATTACAGAGACTAAGTTGAGTGAGGACATAAACAGTGTCACAGTTTTTCCTAAGGGCTTCAGAATACTAAGGGTCGAAAGATCTGAGAGGACTGGTGGAGGGATAGCACTGCTCATAAGTGAGAGGATTCAAGTTGAAGAGATAAACTTGGCTATAGAAAGTGAGTTCAGGGAATTTCTTGTTGCTCGCATAAATACTGGGTCAGAGAGCATTATAATAACTGTTGTATACAACCCACCAAGGAACCAAAATAGGCTTGAAATTTATGAGGAAAGTCATATAGGTACGATTGAAGTCATAAACTCAGTTGTTAACATGGCGCGGGAGAAAAAATGTAGGATTTTGATTATGGGAGACTTTAATCATAAAGAGATAGATTGGATAAATCTTGACCCACACAGTGGTGAGGACTCCTTTGGGGCAAGATTCCTAGATTGCATACAAGGGAATTTCCTACACCAACATGTAATGGAACCAACAAGAGCCAGGGGTGGGGATGAGCCATCACTACTTGATCTGGTGTTCACAGATAATGTGTTGGATATTGAAAATATTGAGTATGAACCACCAATTGGAAAGAGTGACCACTGTGTGTTGTTGATGGAGTATATCATTGAAGACATTCTTCCTGAGAGTAGAGGCACTGAGGACATGAGGAGGAACTATCAGAAAGGAGATTACATCAAAATGAATGAGCTTTTTGCAGTTATTGACTGGAGAACCTTATTTTACAACAAATCTGTACAAGAAATGTATGACATCTTTTGTGAGAAATATGGGAAGATTGTAGATTGCTGCATACCTGTCACCAAAGTAGGTGTAATTCATGCCAGAGAGAAATGGTTCGATAATGGGTGTAAAAGAGCTAAGGAGTGGAGAGACAAATGCTGGAAAAGGTATAGGAGGAGAAAAAACATAAATGCCTGGCAAACCTACAAAAGAGCAAGAAATGACTACCTAAGTAAAAGGAGAGAGGCAGAGAAAGATTATGAGAGGGACATCACCAGGAAGGCGAAAGAAAATCCCAAGCTTTTCCACAGCTTTATCAGAGGAAAACTGAAGGTAAAAGAACAGGTTTTAAGGCTAAAGAGAGCGGATGGAAGCATCACTGAGACGGACGAAGAGATCTGCAAAGAATTGAACAAGGAGTTTCAGTCAGTATTTACAGTAGAAAATACCCCACCCCCTCAGATTGCAGTGATAGAAGCTCAAGGGCCGGTATTAGAGAACATCAACCTTACAGCCACAGAGGTATGCAAAGCGCTGATGGATTTAGATGTTCATAAAGCTACAGGTCCTGATGACATATCCCCTCATGTGCTTAAAAAATGCGCAAACACAATATCAGTGGCACTAAGTATCATATTTAAGGAGTCATTGGAGTCGGGGGAGATTCCAAGATGCTGGAAACAAGCAAATGTGATACCTATCTTCAAAAAGGGAAGGAGGGATACGGCTCTGAACTATAGACCAGTTTCCTTGACCAGCATAGTTTGCAAAGTTATGGAGAAACTACTAAGGAAACATATCTCTCTTCACTTGGAATCCTTCAACTTTTTGTCAGTGAGGCAACATGGCTTCAGAGAAGGAAGATCAACAGTAACAAACTTATTAGAATTTTATGATGAGGTAAGCCAAATCTTACAGGAAAGAGAGGGCTGGGCAGATTGCATATTCCTAGACTTCCAGAAAGCGTTTGACACTGTTCCACATGGGAGACTTATTAGGAAGCTGCAATCAATGGCTAGAATAGGTGGAAATGTCTTGGAATGGATAAAAACTTACTTAGAAGGAAGGGAACAGAGGGTTAGAGTAAGACACTCAGTGTCTGAATGGAGAAGAGTTAGTAGTGGAGTTCCACAGGGTTCAGTTTTAGGGCCACTTTTGTTCCTTGTATATGTAAATGACCTACCAGACTCTGTAAATTCATTCATGAATATGTTTGCAGATGATGCAAAGATTGTGAAGAAAGTAAAAAACGAGAACAATGGTAGAGAACTTCAGGAGGATCTAAATAATCTGCATGAGTGGTCAGAAAAGTGGCTAATGAAATTCAATACCTCAAAATGTAAGGTAATGAGAATGGGTACAAGTGCAAGAAGGCCCAAGCTTGACTACTCGGTGGCTGGAGTACAACTTCAGGAGACAGAAAATGAGAGAGATCTAGGAGTAAACATATTGGCAGATTTGTCTCCAGAAATACATATAAATGGCGTAGTAAGGGCAGCATATGCATTCTTATCAAATGTAAGGGTAGCCTTCAGGCACATGGACAAGGAAATGTTCAGAAATATTTATGTAACCTATGTGAGGCCAAAACTCGAATATGCAGCCCCCTTTTGGAATCCGCACTTGAAAAAGCACATAGCTAAGCTTGAAAAAGTTCAAAGACATGCCACAAAACTGGTGCCAGAAATACGCAATCTCGGTTATGATGAGAGGCTGAGGGAATTAGACTTGCCATCACTCGAAGCTAGAAGAGTAAGGGGGGATATGGTGACAGTCTTTAAATTCCTTCATGGTTATGATAGAGTGGATAGGGATCGATATTTCGATATGGCTGGCTCTAGAACTAGAGGTCATAGTTTGAAGCTTCGGAAGAAAACTTGTTTGCAGGATGTAAGGAAATACTTTTTCAGTGTAAGAGTAGTTGATAATTGGAATTCGCTAAGCGAGGAGGTAGTTAATGCTACCTCAATCCATAGTTTTAAGGACAGGTATGATAAGTATCACTAAGTCTAAAAATGGAACCGATCAGGAGACGGGAAGATACGAGCTTTGGGCTCTTTCCCGTAAACACAATTAGGTAATCACAATTAGGTAATCACACACACATATATATATATATATATATATATATATATATATATATATATATATATATATATATATATATATATATATATATATATATATATATATATATATATATATATATATATATATATATATATATATATATATATATATATATATATATATATATATATATATATATATATATATATATATATATATATATATATATATATATAAAACTTATAGATTTACATGTTTTAAAAAATGGAAAACCTTCTGGAAGCATAAGTCTCCCAGTTGGCAAAGAGATTTTCTTTTTATAAGTGTGACACTAAGAAAGCAATTTGCCCCCATCACGACCTGCCACCAAGAAAACAAGACAAAGAAAAAGAAAAAGTTTAAAGACAAGACAGAAATAAGGGAATGATACAAAATAAAAGAACGGGCTGAAAGCAAGGTCGAAGTACTGAGGACCTAGAGGTGTGGCAGGATTAGGCCCTGAGATGAAACTAGATCTGTTATTTGAAGGAAGATAGGGTATAAGAATTATGATAAACAGGAGGAGGATGAGAGTTCCAAAGCCTGGAGGAGGGTGGGCAGAAGCAGTCTCTGCACTGACCAATCCGCGAGCTATAAATCTCCACACAGTACCTGTGAGACAGGACCACTTGGTGAGTGCTACGGGGGCTCGAAAGTGGGAGAGGGATCCAACTCGCCAACTCATCAGAGTAGTGATGGAGGTAGTAATGACAGAAAAAACTTGGCTTTGTTGTTGAATTCAAACTCAGGGGGGGGGGGTGTAGGCAGGGCAAGAAGTGGGAGGTGGATTGCTATTTTGTGATGTGAATAAAGTCAAAGTTTTGGGAGAGTGGGTAGAAAGTTGAGGGATGAACATCGTCATCGTCACTGTTATGGTTGATGTTGTTGTGTTGAGGTCTGGAGGAGCCCACGCTGGTGATAGGATAAGTCGACCTGATTTCATTTCGTATTTGCTTTAGTATATTAGTACATGGGTTTATTTGCTTGTTTATAATTAGGAAGTGGTTCTGGCTTTGAGTTTCCTATGTTAGGGGAGAAGTTGGGTATTATTAGGACTGAGAAAGATTGATATTTGGCTGTGGTGTAGGCTGGTCTATTAGCCTACCAAAATGTTTTGGCCTGCTGTTTAATGATGTCTGAGGTTGTCTAGCCTAGGCTTTCCAGTACCGACAAGTTGCCTGCGGATCTGAGAGGTGAGGACAAGCTTTATGTGTTTTTTTTTTAAATTGTATATAGGCTATTTCCGTCCACACCTCCCTCTTCTACCACGCAAGTCAACTGCTCACCGCCATCTCACAACTGTTGTCCACCGTATATAGATTGAGGTAATTTGTTTATTTTTTTGTTTATCAGTATATTTTTAATACTGTACTCATTTAACTTTAGCTTACTTACATACGTATTTCAGCTTGCTTATGTACATGTAAAATGTGTTTATCTAACTTATTTCTTTGGTATAGTGTGTTTATACATGCTTGTGGAACATATCTATGCCTATTAACATTATTCCTTAAGGAAATATTCTCTTTAAAGTATGCAAAATTTTAGTTACACGAACCTTTTGAGAACCTATCCTCGCGTGAAAAAAGAGGAGACTGTTTGTATACACTGAGGAGTCTAAGTAGCTATACTAGTACTCATAAGAAGATATAGCAATGCTGTGTGAGGTTAAATAAAACTTTTTTTTTTTATACGGCGAGACCCAAAAGGCCAAGATGAAAACATCTCTGTCTCTAACCCCCCATGGCCAGTGGTTGAAGAAGGATTGTTAGAGGATTCCTGGGGGTTGTAGAAGAGAGAGTAGCTCTTAGAAACCTGATGACTGGTACCACGTTCGCTCAACTTGGAATCTCCCCTGAATCAGGCGACTTTTCAAATGATGTATAGTGCCACTGATATTGGCTTAGCGCATTTTTTTAAGTACATAAGGGGATATATCATCAGAACCTGTAGTTTATGGGTATCTAACTCCAACAATGCTTTGCATATGTTGTGGCTGAAGAGATGATGTTATATATTACCAGACCATGAACTCCTATGACTGTAATCTGAGGGGGTGGGTATTTTCTGCTGTAAACACTGACTGAAACTCCTTGTTCTATTCTTTGCAGATCTCTTCATCCATCTCGGCAATGATTCCATTCACTCTCTGCAACTTTAAACCTGTTCTCTGACCTTCAGTTTTCCTCTGATAAAGCTGTGGAATAGTTTTGGGATTTTCTTTAGCCTTCCTTGTGCCCTTTCATATTCTCACTCTGACTCTCTTCTTTTACTTAGATAATAATATCTTGCTCTTATATAAGTCTGTCAGGAATTTATGTTTTTTCATCTCATGGGCATTTTCCAGCACTTATCTCTCCACTCATTAGCTCTCTTACACTCATTATTGGACCGTTTCTCTCTGGCATAAATAACTCCTATTTTGGTGGAAGATATGCAACAAGTGACTATTTTCCAAAGTCCACACAAAAGATTTTGTACACTTCTTGTAGAGATTTGTTGTTAAATAAGATCCTCCGGTAAATAATTACAAAAGCTCATTAATTTTCATGTAATCTCCTTTTGGATAGTTCCTTCTCGTGCCCTTGTCAGTGCCTCTACTTTCAGGCATAATATATTTGATGATATACTCTGTCAACAATACTCAGTGGTCAATTTTTCCACGTCGTGGTTCATATTAATCTTTTTTTCAATATCTAACACATTATCTGTGAGTACTTGATCAAGCAGTGAAGGCTCATCTCCACCCCTGGCCCTCATTACCTCCAGTATATGTTGGTTTAGGAAATTCCCTTTTACACAATCTAGAAATCTTGCTCTAAATGAGTTCTCACCACTGTGCGGGTCAAGATTTATCCAATCTATCTCTCTATGATTAAAATCTTCCATGACCAAAATCCTACATGTCTCTCTCAAGCAATGTTAATAACTGAGCTTATGACTTCTATAGTACCTATATGACTTTCCTTAAAATTTTTTTGCCTATGTTCATTCCTTGATGGGTTATTACAACTTATTATAATACTCTCTGACCAGGTATATATGCAAGCAACAAGAAATGCCTTGAACTCACTTTCTACGGCAAAGTTTGTTTCTTTACCTAGAAATCTTTCACTCATGAGCAAAGCTATCCCTCCACCAGTCCTCTCAGATCTTTCAACACCTAACATACTGAAGCCCTAAGGAAAAACTGTGACACTGTTTATGTCCTCACTTAACTTAGTCTCTGTAATAGCTACTATATCTGCCTTACAGTTGTGCATCCTATCCTTTAATTTGACTGCCTTACAATCTACCCATCAGCATTTGTGTACAGCACTCTTAATGAGGCTGTATTCAAGAACTTCAAGCATCATCTTCTTTATCTCCCCTTTTGGCTGGAAGAACCCTGAAGCAAATTTTTTTTTACCTTTCTTCATTTCTTCCCTCATTTACCCTTCTAGCTACTTGCAATAAGTTTTTTACCCTTTCCATCTCTCCCAGTGTTCTATATGGTATAATGAACACTGTTCTGAATTCTTGAACGCCTTTTAGTTTTTTGCCCTCATCAATACTTCTCTACATGTGTCCTCTCTCTCAAAGGTTACTTTCATTATTCTTGTCTTTCTCTCCTTACAATATTTACCATTTTGGTGAATGCCCACAATATTCTCTACAACAGATACTACTCCAAGCTTACTTATCAGGTCTAAATCCCTTGCATATTATGTTCAAGTTGCCCCAGCCATGTTGATTGTATGATTCATTTATGCCTGAGATTACCATAGATTTCTCTTTATCAAGTGCTTGTTTGATAAGCGAATTAGCCCTTTCAATCACATATTACATCTTTTTTTTTTTTTTTTACATTTTCCTGTGCCACCTCTCTAACTGCTTCTTTTACTGGCACATATTGCTTTACTGCATCTGCAAAGGAACTTTTAATGACATCATGCTCTATATCAGCTCCTGAAACTCTTTTCAACCTGTTTGATGTTTTCATTTGTCTGGACATTCTAAGCTGCAATCTCGTCTCTCTCAGAAGAGAGCAGTGACCTAACATTCACTTCATTCAGGCTGTCACTCAACTGCTTGTTGTTATTTTCTTGTTTAGAAAGTCTGATTTCTAGTTCACTCTTTTTCCCTTACCGTATGTTTTATTCATTTTTCTAGTTCTTTTCTCTCTTCTCTTTGTGCCTTGTTAGATTCCTCTCAATTCCTAATTATCCGTCTATTGCTTCATTCTCTTTCAATTCTCTATCCATATTCCGAATTTTATCTTTCAGCTTTGTTACAAGGGTTCCGAGGTCCCTGGCTTTTTGTTTCAGGCTCCTAAGATCAACACCCCCTCCTGTAACCACCAGGGACCCTTTACCACCCATCCCTCAACCACTGAACAAGGGTTTAGAGAAGTAAGGTATTTCTTCTTGGCGTTTTTGGTTACATTGAATACAGAAAAAAAATGATTCTCTCTACTTTCAAACAGAATAGCTATATCTACCAATATAAAGCATGGTACAGTACACTATTTACCTTTGTGGATGATTGTTACTGGCACACAAGGATGGTGGTGGTGGAGGAGGAGGAGGAGGACTATTCCTTTGAAGGAGAGTCCCTTCCATAAAAACGTCAGGCAACTGTTCAGGTACAGCCTGTAATGCTGGTGTTTTCTCTCTATGTTCTCTTTTGGAATGTGGTTCTCTGGCTATTAGCACAAGAAAACGATCCAGAGAAATTTGTATTTTTCTTTGCTGATATATTTTTGTAAAGTGAGACTTCACATTGTCATTTAAAATGCTCAATGCTCTGTTGCTCACAGTTATGTCAATAAAAGTCTGCACATCACTCCACTTAAAAAGATTCTTTAAATTTTTCACTGGAAGCTTTTATCCTATCATCCCCCTCCTCCGGTGACTTCTCCTCTTGGAGTGTCTTCACTTGTTCACGTTGCAACTCTATTAGTTCTTCTGTGCTGAGTTCTTGTTTGTGATCCTCCACCAGCTCCTCCACATCCTCCTCATTGACCTCCAAACACAAACTTTTGCCCATGGCCATAATTTCGTTCACAATTTGAATCGATAACTCCTGCTTGAAGCCCTCAAAGCCTCTATCAGCCACACAACCTGGTCAAAGTTTCTTCCAAGCAGAGTTCAATGTCCGGTATGAGACCTCCTTCCATGCCTAGTCAATGATGTCAATGCAGTGTGGATACTAAAGTGGTCTTTCCAGAATTCACGAAGGGTCAAATTCATGTCATTGGTGACCTGGAAACACATGCCAAAAAACCCTTTGTATAGAGCTTCTTAAAATTAGATATCACTTGGTGGTCCATGGACTGGAGGAGAGGAGTGGTGTTGGGAGGCAGAAATTTGTTTTATGAAGTCATATTCAATAGCAAGGTCTTCTTCCAAACCTGGAGGTTGGGCAGGAGCATTGTCCATTATGAGAAGTCACTTTAAGGGCAAACATTTTTCCTCAATATATATCTTCAGAGCTGGAGCAAACACTTCAGTCAACCACTCTTTGTATTCGACCTCCACATCACCGAAATTTTAGCCTTCAACACGTTATTACACTTAAAAACACGCGGATTTTCAGAGTGGTACACTAAAAGAGGCTTAATCTTGCAGTCCCCACTAGCATTAGCACATAATAAAAGTTTACGCCTGTCCTTCATTGGTTTGTGGCTAGGCAGTGCCTTCTCCTTTTGGGTTATATAGGTCTTTTTAGGCATATTCTTCCAAAAGAGTCTGCTTTCATCACAGATAAAAACTTATAATATTCTAAGATTCATACCTTCACAATCATTTGTTGTTGAATCTCTCCTGTAACCTATTGCACAAGGAGGCCAGACACACAGAAATGAACCAGGAGTATTTTGGCATCGTTGTTCACCTTCACAAACATCTTCTCTGCATTCATTTAAGTCTGTAATTTAAGTATATATTTTAGCTTAAAGTCAACTTACTTAATTTTTTTAACCATATAACAGTAATAACAATGTAAACTGAAGTACATCATTATAGGCATCACAATGATGAACTAATTCTCAGATAATAAAGAAAAAGTTGCAATAAAAATGCATTACTTTTGATTCAACCTAGAAATCAAAGAAGGAAACAAAGATTATAAGAAATGTGACCAGGCAGTATTACACTCTAAGGATAACTTTGAACCTGCCATAAAGACAATCTTATAAAATATACTTAGAGTACACTTAAAAATACCTTAAGAAATACTAACCCTCACATATATTGAGTGCATTTCTTCTAAAACCTTCAGAGCAAGGACTGGAAGGACTAACAGTTGTATTACTGTCAATGCCAGCTGCTGAACTGCTATTGCTGCAAGTGTATGAGCCTTCTGTGTTGATGCAAAACATTCTATCTCGACATGGAGATTCAAGGCATTCATCAACATCAACACATACAGCAGAGTCACTACAAATCAGAATACAGTATTAGAAAATTAGGTGTAAGGAATAGTCATGGTAATAAAGCATATATTTTTCCATCATGACATAAAAAGAAATAAGGTTAGGTATTTACGTGGGATCATATACAAATCCATCTTGACACTCAACACGGCATTCAAAAGCTCCTTCTGTATTGATGCATATCTGACCTGGCATGCAGCTGGCCACACCTGCTAAGCATTCATCCACATCTAAAAAGAAAACAGCAGTGTGTGAAGGCAACTCTCAAGCGATTGTAAAACTTTTGTCCTTAAAAATAATCATAAGAGATCTTGCTAAAATGATATGCCAATATAAAATCTAAACCCATTTACACACAACTCAATTTGATGAAAGAAAATGCTCTATGGAAATCATACCAATGAAAATAATTTTCTTATATTCATTACAGGTTTGATTAATAAAACTATACATTACCTTTGCATTCTCCTGTGACTGAGTCAAGTGCATAGCCAGCAGAACACCTCCGTCGAGTTCTACAAATAAACCCACCTAAGGTATTAATGCATCGCTCTGACTGTGCAGTACAATTATGAAGTCCTGTTCCACATTCATCAATATCTGAGAAATTAAAATAATAAATATGGAGTCCATTTCTATCCATGTATTAATAGTCTGAAATTCCATTTGCTGATGTTGAAGTCTGTGCAGACATTTTCAAATATAATTACTTTTGATATACCTTAAGTTACAGTAATAATAATGGAATATAAATGAAAACTGGTAGAACTATATGTCTTGTATTCTTGGGCACTTCTCAACAACTACAATATCAAAACATTGGGGACTGTAAGCCTAAACGCAAAACTGTAAATTCACATATCTGATTATACAGTACATTGAAACTGAATTTTGTTTTATGAAATCAAACATTGATTTTTTCTTTTACCTTATTCAGAATAGCAAATACATTGTAAACATATGTAGAAAAGCATACATAATATATTATAGGCTTCAGAGTTGTCATCTACAGCTAGGCCTATGAATACACTAATTAATTAAAGCAAAATCTTTCTTTTCAGTATACTTGACTATATTACAAGTAAATGCAGCTTTCATTAATAGATTCAGCAGATGACATATATAACTATCAATGCAAATATAAAGCAAGCTTTTTCTTAGTTACACAATTATACATGATAAAAAAAACTGATGTTAAGAAACGATACTTACTGAGTTTATCAGACTCATAATAATTAACACACACACGTTGAATGTATAGAACAATATATATCAAATAATCTCTGCTTCAAAGATTATATGGTATTCATGTTTATCTTAACTGCTACTGCAGAACCTGAATGGTCTTCACTTGGTGCAAATAAAACCAATTGTTATCACCAAATAGTTAATTTTTCCATTTTCTATATGCCATTTAATTTTCTACATAGGGTCAAATTCTCTCTATGTATTACATAACCATTAATTCTGATGACCATCCATGCTAAGACATTCTTAGATTATTGTTGATTTTGACTTTGCAATATTGCCTCGATATTTTGATGATGAAAGAGCAACACGACGAACATCAGTGCGACAAACAATGGTGGCCCTCTGTGTGTGTATTTCTCAACAGCAGATCCCTTATTTTTTCCTTCTTCAGTGTTAGAGGGCAGAGACCTCTCACTGCACCTGATGATTTAGAAGTTTAATTATTCTATTATTTTTCTTTTCTCCTTCATATTGTAACTTTTTGATAATTGATATATTCATCTCTTTTGGCCAAGAATACGATTCGTCTTTCTCCTCTTTTTTGCACTTTTTCCACAGTATTTTCTACTTCTGTGTCCATGCACATTTTTCCTTCAACTCTTGAATCAATGTCTATTTCTCTTTTCTGATAACTCAGCCTCCTGTAGGAGAGGGTTAACAGCTAAGTCTTTTTGGGATACATTACTTTAGGTACATCATTGAGCTGGTAAATTCATTAATGCTCTTTTCAAATATTCCAGGTGATACTGAATCCAAAATTTGGTTGTATACCAAGACACTAATCATAACTGTGATCGATTCATCTGATTTGATTGGGAGTGGAGCTGCTTAAATCTTACATTGATGGCATTGGTGTTTGTAGTCCTACCAGTCTTAGAATAGGCTGGTTGTGGCACTTTTAAATATTCTTATCTATTTCAATTGTCTTACCTTAGCTTACTTATTTTTTAGCATCCCAGTAGTTAGGTCGAGTGCTGAAATGAGGAACTTATGAATTTCTTAGTATTAGTTTTACATTAGGTTTTATTCCATCTGTGCCCAGTTCCTGCACACTAGGAACATGGTCACTTTGTCACTAGCTCTCCTAGACACAGACATGTTGGTTAATTGTACCAGAGGAATTATAAGTATGGAGAGACGGTGTTGTCAGAATATTGTTCAACATATCGGGGAGCAACAGCTCTAGGATATCTTTTACTTGCAGCAGTAATTACCCGGTTTTTACCTTCCAGGCCGTTGCTGTTGCCATCTGCTGACGCTTACTGCATGCTGTGGGAAGGTGTTGCTTGCAATAAAGAGGGGAGAATACCAACCCTGGGGAATTAACCCTTTCCATTCCTAGAGTACCTTAGTAAAAAATTAGTGAAGGCAACAACATAAAGTACAACATTCCTCTATATCTAAGGCATAAAGTAAAACATTCCTCTATGTCAGAGGGGCATCATAAAAAGCAGATAAACCTACCTAAGCACTGCTTGGTGCTGATATCAAATCCAAATCCCTCTGCACACTCCTGTACTGGAGTTTGGAAGGTAGCTTGTGGAAGAAGTTCATATACATTTTTTTCAATATCTACTTCATTAATGCTGATAGCTTCACATCGATATTTACCAATTTCATTAATACATATCTCACTGTCAGAGTGGCAGTCATCAAGGGCCTCTACACATTCATCTACATCTGAAAATAATTACACTGTGTATATAACTGTAAATAGAACTTTCATTAAGAAATAAATGAGCTCTTCATATAACTTCAAGACTTCAAAAGCATCATACTGTCACTATGTAGAAAGCAAATCTGATAAGCCGGACAATCATTACTCAAGCACAAAAACAGCTTTTATATATAAAGAGTAATTCAGTAATTTAACTTCCGTTTCCAAGCACACTTCAAGAAATTACGATATAGGCATAAATCTGCGCAATGCTGCTTAACACCACAATATGAAAACAGAGAATCCTTGCAAGATTACAAGCGAAGCTGGAACTCAACTCATATCTTTGTGTACAACACAAAGCATTCAAGCATATTAGGCAGGGACAAAATGCCTAACCTTCACAGCCCGTGGCTGAGATATTAGATGGTTTATATCCAGCAGGACAGAGGGCTCGTGGAAGTTCATGACACGAGTAAGATCCAGCAGTGTTGTGACACTCCCATCCCAAGTCACATGGTACTTCAACACATTCGTCTTGGTCTGTGGCAGGCTATATTAGTTCAACCTCCTCACCCCTCTACTGTTTTAAACTAACAAAGGACTACCACCTTACTTTCTATATCAAAATGCAATATTTGAAACAAGGGGATACCATAGTGCAGGATTCAATATTATCAACAGTGAAAGTGAAGACCTGTTTAAATATGGATATTAAATTAGAAAGTAAACACTGGTTTCAAAATCAGTGACAATGTCACTCAAAATGCTTTCTGTTAACATCGCACATTTATAGATTTAAAAAAATATTTCCTGTAATTCTTTGATGTCCATTCACTTTATTCACCTGTTTGAAATTATGTTGATGAAAACTAATATATATATATATATATATATATATATATATATATATATATATATATATATATATATATATATATATATAATATATATATATATATATATTACCCTGGTGGTGGGGGAAAAAGAATGATAAACTATTATTCCAAGTGAGTTGCGGGAGCCGTGTAAATGGATAAGTGGAGAGAAGGGCTGACAATCCCCTCTATCCAAACAAGGGGAAATTATGATGATGCCCCATTTCCATTTTTTTTTTATTCATAAGTAGCATATATATATATATATATATATATATATATATATATATATATATATATATATATATATATATATATATATATATATATATATATATATATATATATATATATATAATTTTTTTTATTACTCAACCCTCGATTTAACAGACCCCAATTCAAAGGACTTCAGATTTATTGAACAAAATCAGGAGCAGCAGACTTAGTATTTATAAGTTGTGGCAGATATATATATATATATATATATATATATATATATATATATATATATATATATATATATATATATATATATTATATATATATATATATATATATATATATATATATATATATAGAGAGAGAGAGAGAGAGAGAGAGAGAGAGAGACTTGATAAATGTGTGGTAGATCTCTAATAGTTTTGGTGCAAAAGCATCAGCACTTCTTGAGAAAGGAAAGGGGGAAATTTAATTGGGATCACTACCATTGCATGCATCCAAGTCAAGCAAAAAATGTATAAACTCATGCAATCGAAATACTAGAGATGTCAATTTAGGTTTAAGATAACAAGTCTGAGGCATACAAAGTTTTATGTCACTGTGCTTGCTATTAAATACTTCACCTAAAATAATTGCCTCTTCATTGGGCAGTGAGTAAGGACTCCATAACGTTTAAGAAACGGTGACATAGAAGTATTTAGAGTGAACCTCCACTTATATTGCTTATGTACACCAGAATGTGATTCTTTAACACGATAATTACATTCTTTTTCAGCAGCAGCAGAAACAGAAAGTGCATCAGTACTGAGAAAATTATGATTTCTCCAAGTTAGACCTAATTGCTATATCTAATTTATATTTACATATGTTCATGTATAACTTCTAATTTTATTAGATTTAGAGGTGGGATGGTTGGTCCCTGTTAGACCCTAATTACATTAATTGCAATGGGAAATATACTTTTATTGTTCGTCTATTTGTTATTAGTCGTATATTCATGGTCCTAATTAGCGACGTACAACAGTGAACCTCTGTAATAATAATAATAATAATAATAATAATAATAATAATAATAATACTAATAATACTACTACTAATAATAATAATAATAATTTATTTCAGTAAGACACCATATCTCACTGGAGCTAGCATGGCAGCCATAGCTGAACAAGAAAAGGAGTCATTAGAGGTTACTCATATCTCTTTCTGAAAGCTGCTTTGTGGCTAAACAAGAAATGTTTCAGGAGGAAGGGATTGCCAGCATTCCGCTCTAAATTTCAGAAGGCTCCAAGTGCATGCAAGGAATAATAGTAAGATATTCCTTCTTTCCCACCATCGGGCATAAATAATAATAATAATAATAATAATAATAATAATAATAATAATAATAATAATAATAATAATAATAATAATAATAATAATAATAATAATAATAAAAATAATAATAATGAATAGGTTCCAAACTTATGTACTGTGTCTTATCTATTTATAATCTTCCAGTTACAATCTTCTAAGAGCATAAATAATGATTTGAAGTAAAATCTAAAAATAAAATATACACATTAATTTGGCTCCTGTACTGTAAGATATAAAGAATTCTAAATTCAAGCCTGGGTGTGCAAAACGGCATGACATTGGCCATTTTGAATAACTGGTGTGATTAAAGTGAGATGGACAATCTGACCATTTCCTGCTCTACCAGGTATAAAAGTGTGACCATATATT
The DNA here is from genome assembly GCA_037179515.1 of Halocaridina rubra. NCBI lineage: Eukaryota > Metazoa > Arthropoda > Malacostraca > Decapoda > Atyidae > Halocaridina > Halocaridina rubra. The sequence goes on from JAXCGZ010006050.1 coordinate 70,189, forward strand.
CTAAACTTAGGTAATGCATCTTATTTATTTAGAAACATACATATAGCTTGCGATTCATACTAGAATTGTCTTCAAGAGCCTGAGCAATGAAATGAAATAATATCACAAAGAAAACTAATATTATTAAATTGGTTACAGTACCTTAAAACATCTCAAAATTCTTAATCCTTGCCTCATGGGGTACAAGCCAATGCTCTTTCAGTAAACACAGGGGGTCTTCAGTTTAAGATGTCCTTAATTTACGATGCTTCATCGTTAAGAAACATATTCCATAGATTACCAATAAATAATTTTCTCGACCTACATTGTTTTCATCGTAAATATGAAATTTTTGCACTATCAGTTTGTTGAGTGTGGCTGACGAATACGTGTGATTACCTAATTGTGTTTACGGGAAAGAGCCCAAAGCTCGTATCTTCCTGTCTCCTCATCGGTTCCATTTTATACTTAGTGATACTTATCATACCTGTCCTTAAAACTATGGATTGAGATAGCATTAACTACCTCCTCGCTTAGCCAATTCCAATTATCAACTACTCTTACACTGAAAAAGTATTTCCTTACATCCTGCAAAGAAGTTTTCTTACGAAGCTTCAAACTATTACCTCTAGTTCTAGAGCCAGCCATATCAAAATATCGATCCCTATCCACTCTATCATAACCACGAAGGAATTTAAAGACTGTCACCATATCCCCCCTTACTCTTCTAGCTTCGAGTGATGGTAAGTAATTCCCTCAGCCTCTCATCATAACTGAGATTGCGTATTTCTGGCACCAGTTTCGTGGCATGTCTTTGAACTTTTTCAAGCTTAGCTATGTGCTTTTTCAAGTGCGGATTCCAAAAGGGGGCTGCATATTCCAGTTTTGGCCTCACATAGGTTACATAAATATTTCTGAACATTTCCTTGTCCATGTGCCTGAAGGCTACCCTTACATTTGATAAGAATGCATATGCTGCCCTTACTATGCCATTTATATGTATTTCTGGAGACAAATCTGCCAGTATGTTTGCTCCTAGATCTCTCTCATTTTCTGTCTCTTGAAGTTGTACTCCAGCCACCGAGTAGTCAAGCTTGGGCCTTCTTGCACTTGTACCCATTCTCATTACCTTACATTTTGAAGTACTGAATTTCATTAGCCACTTTTCTGACCATTCATGCAGACTATTTAGATCCTCCTGAAGTTCTCTACCATTGTTCTCGTTTTTTACTTTCTTCACAATCTTTGCATCATCTGCAAACATATTCATGAATGAATTTACAGACTCTGGTAGGTCATTTACATATACAAGGAACAAAAGTGGTCCTAAAACTGAACCCTGTGGAACTCCACTACTAACTCTTCTCCATTCAGACACTGAGTGTCTTACTCTAACCCTCTGTTCCCTTCCTTCTAAGTAAGTTTTTATCCATTCCAAAACATTTCCACCAATTCTAGCCATTGATTGCAGCTTCCTAATAAGTCTCCCATGTGGAACAGTGTCAAACGCTTTCTGGAAGTCTAGGAATATGCAATCTGCCCAGCCCTCTCTTTCCTGTAAGATTTGGCTTACCTCATCATAAAATTCTAATAAGTTTGTTACTGTTGATCTACCTTCTCTGAAGCCATGTTGCCTCACTGACAAAAAGTTGAAGGATTCCAAGTGAAGAAAGATATGTTTCCTTAGTAGTTTCTCCATAACTTTGCAAACTATGCTGGTCAAGGAAACTGGTCTATAGTTCAGAGCCGTATCCCTCCTTCCCTTTTTGAAGATAGGTATCACATTTGCTTGTTTCATGTGACATTGTTGCATACACATATATCAAGTCAATGGTTTTATTTATTTATTAGTTGTAAATACAATATTCATGCAGAACAGTTTGTTGAGCATAGCAAAAGAATATGTCATGACCCAGCATTAGACTGAAGAAGATGCGTTACCCAGTTCCCACTCATTCGCCATATTGTTCTTGTACTCATTCACTCTTAGGCTCCTTTAGCTCGTGTTTGTGATACTATATTCTTCCCAAGCATATAGGAGATTCTGTTAATAGCAGTGGTTTAAAGAAAATTAAAGTCATCCTTATGAAAGTGAAATCAAATATAGTAAAACGCTTCAAAATGGGAGAAACTGCTACGAACATTGGTCACTCACTGGGGTTAAGCCGTTCAACCCTGGGGACGATTATTCAGGATAAAGATCACATCCCTGAACATGTAAAAGGTTTTGCTCCTATGATGTCCACTGTGAATACTAAGCAGTGTAGTGGCCTTATGATTAAAATGGGAAGGTTGTAGTGCATTGGCTGGATGACCAGCATCAACAGCATATCCCAGTGAGCCTCCTGTTTATCCAGGAAAAAGCTAAAAGATTGTTTAATGCCGTGAAAGTAAAGAGTTTGTGGCCAGTTGGGGTTGATTTAATGTGATTACCTAATTGTGTTTACGGAAAGAGCCCAAAGCTCGTATCTTCCCGTCTCCTGATCGGTTTCATTTTATACTTAGTGATACTTATCATACCTGTCCTTAAAACTATGGATTGAGATAGCATTAACTACCTCCTCTCTTAGCCAATTCCAATTATCAACTACTCTTACACTGAAAAAGTATTTCCTTACATCCTGCAAAGAAGTTTTCTTACGAAGCTTCAAACTATGACCTCTAGTTCTAGAGCCAGCCATATCAAAATATCGATCCCTATCCACTCTATCATAACCATGAAGGAATTTAAAGACTGTCACCATATCCCCCCTCACTCTTCTAGCTTCGAGTGATGGTAAGTCTAATTCCCTCAGCCTCTCATCATAACTGAGATTGCGTATTTCTGGCACCAGTTTCGTGGCATGTCTTTGAACTTCTTCAAGCTTAGCTATGTGCTTTTTCAAGTGCGGATTCCAAAAGGGGGCTGCATATTCCAGTTTTGGCCTCACATAGGTTAAATAAATATTTCTGAACATTTCCTTGTCCATGTGCCTGAAGGCTACCCTTACATTTGATAAGAATGCATATGCTGCCCTTACTATGCCATTTATATGTATTTCTGGAGACAAATCTGCCAGTATGTTTACTCCTAGATCTCTCTCATTTTCTGTCTCTTGAAGTTGTACTCCAGCCACCGAGTAGTCAAGCTTGGGCCTTCTTGCACTTGTACCCATTCTCATTACCTTACATTTTGAAGTATTGAATTTCATTAGCCACTTTTCTGACCACTCATGCAGATTATTTAGATCCTCCTGAAGTTCTCTACCATTGTTCTCGTTTTTTACTTTCTTCACAATCTTTGCATCATCTGCAAACATATTCATGAATGAATTTACAGACTCTGGTAGGTCATTTACATATACAAGGAACAAAAGTGGTCCTAAAACTGAACCCTGTGGAACTCCACTACTAACTATTCTCCATTCAGACACTGAGTGTCTTACTCTAACCCTCTGTTCCCTTCCTTCTAAGTAAGTTTTTATCCATTCCAAAACATTTCCACCTATTCTAGCCATTGATTGCAGCTTCCTAATAAGTCTCCCATGTGGAACAGTGTCAAACGCTTTCTGGAAGTCTAGGAATATGCAATCTGCCCAGCCCTCTCTTTCCTGTAAGATTTGGCTTACCTCATCATAAAATTCTAATAAGTTTGTTACTGTTGATCTACCTTCTCTGAAGCCATGTTGCCTCACTGACAAAAAGTTGAAGGATTCCAAGTGAAGAGAGATATGTTTCCTTAGTAGTTTCTCCATAACTTTGCAAACTATGCTGGTCAAGGAAACTGGTCTATAGTTCAGAGCCGTATCCCTCCTTCCCTTTTTGAAGATAGGTATCACATTTGCTTGTTTCCAGCATCTTGGAATCTCCCCCGACTCCAGTGACTCCTTAAATATGATACTTAGTGCCACTGATATTGTGTTTGCGCATTTTTTAAGCACATGAGGGGATATGTCATCAGGACCTGTAGCTTTATGAACATCTAAATCCATCAGCGCTTTGCATACCTCTGTGGCTGTAAGGTTGATGTTCTCTAATACCGGCCCTTGAGCTTCTATCACTGCAATCTGAGGGGGTGGGGTATTTTCTACTGTAAATACTGACTGAAACTCCTTGTTCAATTCTTTGCAGATAACTTCATCCGTCTCAGTGATGCTTCCATCCGCTCTCTTTAGCCTTAAAACCTGTTCTTTTACCTTCAGTTTTCCTCTGATAAAGCTGTGGAAAAGCTTGGGATTTTCTTTAGCCTTCCTGGTGATGTCCCTCTCATAGTCTCTTTCTGCCTCTCTCCTTTTACTTAGGTAGTCATTTCTTGCTCTTTTGTAGGTTTGCCAGGCATTTATGTTTTTTCTCCTCCTATACCTTTTCCAGCATTTGTCTCTCCACTCCTTAGCTCTTTTACACCCATTATCGAACCATTTCTCTCTGGCATGAATTACACCTACTTTGGTGACAGGTATGCAGCAATCTACTATCTTCCCATATTTCTCACAAAAGATGTCATACATTTCTTGTACAGATTTGTTGTAAAATAAGGTTCTCCAGTCAAGAACTGCAAAAAGCTCATTCATTTTGATGTAATCTCCTTTTGGATAGTTCCTCCTCATGTCCTCAGTGCCTCTACTCTCAGGAAGAATATCTTCAATGATATACTCCATCAACAACACACAGTGGTCACTCTTTCCAATTGGTGG
>JAXCGZ010006051.1:0-20000 GCA_037179515.1 Halocaridina rubra
AAATATGGGAGGATAGTAGATTGCTGCATACCTGTCACCAAAGTAGGTGTAATTCATGCCAGAGAGAAATGGTTCGATAATGGGTGTAAAAGAGCTAAGGAGTGGAGAGACAAATGCTGGAAAAGGTATAGGAGGAGAAAAAACATAAATGCCTGGCAAACCTACAAAAGAGCAAGAAATGACTACGTAAGTAAAAGGAGAGAGGCAGAGAGAGACTATGAGAGGGACATCACCAGGAAGGCTAAAGAAAATCCCAAGCTTTTCCACAGCTTTATCAGAGGAAAACTGAAGGTAAAAGAACAGGTTTTAAGGCTAAAGAGAGCGGAAGGAAGCATCACTGAGACGGATGAAGAGATCTGCAAAGAATTGAACAAGGAGTTTCAGTCAGTATTTACAGTAGAAAATACCCCACCCCCTCAGATTGCAGTGATAGAAGCTCAAGGGCCGGTATTAGAGAACATCAACCTTACAGCCACAGAGGTATGCAAAGCGCTGATGGATTTAGATGTTCATAAAGCTACAGGTCCTGATGACATATCCCCTCATGTGCTCAAAAAATGCGCAAACTCAATATCAGTGGCACTAAGTATCATATTTAAAAAGTCACTGGAGTCAGGGGTGATTCCAAGATGCTGGAAACAAGCAAATGTGATACCTATCTTCAAAAAGGGAAGGAGGGATACAGCTCTGAACTATAGACCAGTTTCCTTGACCAGCATAATTTGCAAAGTTATGGAAAAACTACTAAGGAAACATATCTCTCTTCACTTGGAATCCTTCAACTTTTTGTCAGTGAGGCAACATGGCTTCAGAGAAGGTAGATCAACAGTAACAAACTTATTAGAATTTTATGATGAGGTAAGCCGAATCTTACAGGAAAGAGAGGGCTGGCAGATTGCATATTCCTAGACTTCCAGAAAGCGCTTGACACTGTTCCACATGGGAGACTTATTAGGAAGCTGCAATCAATGGCTAGAATAGGTGGAAATGTTTTAGAATGGATAAAAACTTACTTAGAAGGAAGGGAACAGAGGGTTAAAGTAAGACACTCAGTGTCTGAATGGAGAAGAGTTAGTAGTGGAGTTCCACAGGGTTCACTTTTAGGGCCACTTTTGTTCCTTGTATATGTAAATGACCTACCAGAGTCTGTAAATTCATTCATGAATATGTTTGCAGATGATGCAAAGATTGTGAAGAAAGTAAAAAACGAGAACAATGGTAGAGAACTGCAGGAGGATCTAAATAATCTGCATGAGTGGCCAGAAAAGTGGCTAATGAAATTCAATACTTCAAAATGTAAGGTAATGAGAATGGGTACAAGTGCAAGAAGGCCCAAGCTTGACTACTTGGTGGCTGGAGTACAACTTCAAGAGACAGAAAATGAGAGAGATCTAGGAGTAAACATACTGGCAGATTTGTCTCCAGAAATACATATAAATGGCATAGTAAGGACAGCATATGCATTCTTATCAAATGTAAGGGTAGCCTTCAGGCACATGGACAAGGAAATGTTCAGGAATATTTATGTAACCTATGTGAGGCCAAAACTCGAATATGCAGCCCCCTTTTGGAATCCGCACTTGAAAAAGCACATAGCTAAGTTTGAAAAAGTTCAAAGACATGCCACGAAACTGGTGCCAGAAATACGCAATCTCAGTTATGATGAGAGGCTGAGGGAATTAGACTTACCATCACTGGAAGCTAGAAGAGTGAGGGGGGATATGGTGACAGTCTTTAAATTCCTTCATGGTTATGATAGAGTGGATAGGGATCGATATTTTGATATGGCTGGCTCTAGAACTAGAGGTCATAGTTTGAAGCTTCGTAAGAAAACTTGTTTGCAGGATGTAAGGAAATACTTTTTCAGTGTAAGAGTAGTTGATAATTGGAATTGGCTAAGCGAGGAGGTAGTTAATGGTATCTCAATCCATAGTTTTAAGGACAGGTATGATAAGTATCACTAAGTATAAAATGGAACCGATGAGGAGACGGGAAGATACGAGCTTTGGGCTCTTTCCCGTAAACACAATTAGGTAATCACAATTAGGTAATCAAACACACACACACACGCACACACATCCTACACCAACATGTACTGGAACCAACAAGGGCCAGGGGTGGGGATGAGCCATCACTACTTTATCTAGTATTCACAGATAATGTGTTGGATATTGAAAAAATTGAGTATGAACCACCAATTGGAAAGAGTGACAACTGTGTATTATTGATTGAGTATATCATTGAAGATATTCTGCCTGAGAGTAGAGGCACTGAGGACATGAGGAGGAACTATCCGAAAGGAGATTACATTAAAATAAATGAGCTTTTTGCAGTTATTGACTGGAGAACCTTATTTTACAACAAATCTGTACAAGAAATGTATGATATCTTTTGTGAGAAATATGGGAAGATAGTAGATTGCTGCATACCTGTCACCAAAGTAGGTGTAATTCATGCCAGAAAGAAATGGTTCGATAATGGGTGTAAAAGAACTAAGGAGTGGAGAGACAAATGCTGGAAAAGGTATGAGATGAGAAAAAGCATAAATGCCTGGCAAACCTACAAAAGAGCAAGATATGACTACCTAAGTAAAAGGAGAGAGGCAGAGAAAGACTATGAGAGGGACATCACCAGGAAGGCTAAAGAAAATCCCAAGCTTTTCCACAGCTTTATCAAAGGAAAACTGAAGGTAAAAGAACAGGTTTTAAGGCTAAAGAGAGCAGATGGAATCATCACTGAGACGGATGAAGAGATCTGCAAAGAATTGAACAAGGAGTTTCAGTCAGTACTTACAGTTGAAAATACCCCACCCCCTCAGATTGCAGAGATAGAAGCTCAAGGGCCGGTATTAGAGAGCATCAACCATACAGCCATAGAGGTATGCAAAGCGCTGATGGATTTAGATGTTCATAAAACTACAGGTCCTGATGACATATCCCCTCATGTGCTCCAAAAATGCGCAAACTCAATATCAGTGGCACTAAGTATCATATTTAAAAAGTCACTGGAGTCAGGGGAGATTCCATGATGCTGGAAACAAGCAAATGTGATACCTATGGAGAAACTACTAAGGAAACATATCTCTCTTCACTTGGAATCCTTCAACTTTTTGTCAGTGAGGCAACATGGCTTCAGAGAAGGTAGATCAACAGTAACAAACTTATTAGAATTTTATGATGAGGTAAGCCGAATCTTACAGGAAAGAGAGGGCTGGGCAGATTGCATATTCCTAGACTTCCAGAAAGCGTTTGACACTGTTCCACATGGGAGACTCATTAGGAAGCTGCAAGCAATGGCTAGAATAGGTGGAAATGTTTTGGAATGGATAAAAACTTACTTAGAAGGAAGGGAACAGAGGGTTAGAGTAAGACACTCAGTGTCTGAATGGAGAAGAGCTAGTAGTGGAGTTCCACAGGGTTCACTTTTAGGGCCACTTTTGTTCCTTGTATATGTAAATGACCTACCAGAGTCTGTAAATTCATTCGTGAATATGTTTGCAGATGATGCAAAGATTGTGAAGAAAGTAAAAAACGAGAACAATGGTAGAGAATTTCAAGAGGATCTAAATAATCTGCATGAGTGGTCAGAAAAGTGGCTAATGAAATTCAATACTTCAAAATGTAAGGCAATGAGAATGGGTACAAGTGTAAGAAGGCCCAAGCTTGACTTCTCGGTGGCTGGAATACAACTTCAAGGGACAAAATGAGAGAGATCTAGGAGTAAACATACTGGCAGATTTGTCTCCAGAAATACATATAAATGGCATAGTAAGGGCAGCATATGCATTCTTATCAAATGTAAGGGTAGCCTTCAGGCACATGGACAAGTAAATGTTCAGAAATATTTATGTAACCTATGTGAGGCCAAAACTCGAATATGCAGCCCCCTTTTGGAATCCACACTTGAAAAAGCACATAGCTAAGCTTGAAAAAGTTCAAAGACATGCCACGAAACTGGTGCCAGAAATACGCAATCTCAGTTATGATGAGAGGCTGAGGGAATTAGACTTACCATCACTCGAAGCTAGAAGAGTGAGGGGGGATATGGTGACAGACTTTAAATTACTTCATGGTTATGATAGAGTGGATAGGGATTGATGTTTTGATATGGCTGGCTCTAGAACTAGAGGTCATAGTTTGAAGCTTCGTAAGAAAACTTCTTTGCAGGATGTAAGGAAATACTTTTTCAGTGTAAGAGTAGTTGATAATTGGAATTCGCTAAGCAAGGAGGTAGTTAATGCTATCTTAATCCATAGTTTTAAGGACAGGTATGATAAGTATCACTAAGTATAAAATGGAACCGATGAGGAGACGGGAAGATACGAGCTTTGGGCTCTTTCACGTAAACACAATTAGGTAATTACAATTAGGAAATTACACACACACACACACACACACACACACACACACACACACACACACACACACACACATATATATATATATATATATATATATATATATATATATATATATATATATATATATATATATATATTTGTAGCACTTGTAGATAAACATTAGTTTAACTACAAATGCAAATATATCTATCACACACACACACACACACACACACACACACACACACACACACACACACACACACACACACACACACACACATATATACATATATATATATATATATATATATATATATATATATATATATATATATATATATATATATATATATATATATATATATATATATATATATATATATATATATATATATATATATATATATATATATATATATATATATATATAGATAGATATATAGATAGATAAATAGTTAGATGCAAACATTTATGTATCTACCTATATGTGTGTACACACACACACACACACACACACACACACACACACACATACATATATATATATATATATATATATATATATATATATATATATATATATATATATATATATATATATTACTTTTCACAAAGCTAAAACTAATTTAGGAATAGGATAATTTTCCTAAAAGTAAACAAAATAATGGAAAGGGAGAATAAGCAATAAACAAGAATTATTACCTCGGATAAGAGGGTAAGAGTAATTACATGAGAGGAAGCGAAAAGGGAAGCAAGAAAATAAAGAAGAGGAATTAAACTTGGTTTAATAAAGTAATGAAGACAGAGTTTGAGAACTGTTTACATGTGGATGAAAATATGGGCCATCGTATGCTAGTATAGTCTAATAACGTCAGATGCACGACAATGCTCAAACTTTTGTTTTCATTTTAGGGTTCTACAATAGAAAATGTTTTATTATTGCATTGAAAAATGTTTTACTATTGCAAATATCCTGTGCAACACAGCTGGTAGATAAATCAGAAAGACGCATGTGTGTACACACACACACACACACATACTGGCAGATTTGTCTCCAGAAATACATATAAATGGCATAGTAAGGGCAGCATATGCATTCTTATCAAATGTAAGGGTAGCCTTCAGGCACATGGACAAGGAAATGTTCAGAAATATTTATGTAACCTATTTGAGGCCAAAACTCGAATATGCAGCCCCCTTTTGGAATCCGCACTTGAAAAAGCACATAGCTAAGCTTGAAAAAGTTCAAAGACATGCCACGAAACTGGTGCCAGAAATACGCAATCTCAGTTATGATGAGAGGCTGAGGGAATTAGACTTACCATCACTCGAATCTAGAAGAGTGAGGGGGGATATGGTGACAGTCTTTAAATTCCTTCATGGTTATGATAGAGTGGATAGGGATCGATATTTTGATATGGCTGGCTCTAGAACTAGAGGTCATAGTTTGAAGCTTGGTAAGAAAAGTTCTTTGCAGGATGTAAGGAAATACTTTTTCAGTGTAAGAGTAGTTGATAATTGGAATTGGCTAAGCGAGGAGGTAGTTAATGCTATCTCAATCCATAGTTTTAAGGACAGGTATGATAAGTATCACTAAGTCTAAAATGGAACCGATGAGGAGACGGGAAGATACGAGCTTTGGGCTCTTTCCCGTAAACACAATTAGGTAATCACACACACACATATATATATATATATATATATATATATATATATATATATATATATATATATATATATATATATATATATATATATATATATATATATATATATATATAGATCGATAGATAGATAGATAGACAGACAGACAGATAGATAGATATAGACAAATACATATATATAAAGTAGTAGTTGTAGTAGTAGTAGTAGTAGGGGAGAGAGAGAGAGAGAGAGAGAGAGAGAGAGAGAGAGAGAGAGAGAGAGAGAGAGAGAGAGAGAGAGAGAGAGAATAATCTGAAAATCATAATAATAAAACATGAAACTGTAAATATAACATAGTTCAAACACATATTTCTCAAACACACAGAGTGATCGAAAACTGTCTGTACAGCTTCTAAATATTCAATCGCAAAGTGTATGAATACCGGTGTTATTAAATTTTACTAAGACACTGGTTGGCTTTTCTGTATTATATTTAATCTTTAATCAACTTGGTTCGTACCAACAATTTGTACCACGTTCTGAATTTTTGTTCACATAATTCAAATTGAATGCACAGGAGAAAGTACAGTGGGTTCATTGGTATACTGATACCAAATCAGACAGACAATTCCAACGAAGCTTTGTCACTTATTACATCAGGACTCCTCCATCAAAAACAACAACACGAGCTTTGGTACAAGAAGTAGAGGTGCTTTTCATTGTCAGGCAATATCCTCCCGACAACACACCCTGTGAGATCTTCCTATGATGGAGGAGATCTGCAGTAATTATTTCAAAACTAATGATATATATAATATATATATATATATATATATATATATATATATATATATATATATATATATATATATATATATATATATATATGAATCATTTGTACCCCGACTGGGACTTGAACCTAGGACTTATTTTTACTAAGCCAAGGTGCTACCAACTACACCACAGAAGGTTAAAGGGAAACAAACCTCACAGCTTATATCTGCTATGGTAGGAATGAACGCATTCAACCTGAATGCCACTATGTTCATATTACAGTTTCCCCAACCTCACTCGTGGTTTTGTTTTTGCATTTAATTCAACTCCCAATCTCATTTGGGACCTACAATAACCAAATAAGCACATTACATATGTGAAAACATGAATCATTTTTTTTACCCGACTGGGACTTGAACCTGGGACTTATTATTACTAAGCCAAGGCGCTACCAACTACACCACAGAAGGTTAAAGGGAAACAAACCTCACAGCTTATATCTGCTATGGTAGGAATGAACGCATTCTATCTGAATGCCACTATGTTCATATTACAGTTTTCCCAACCTCACTCGTGGTTTTGTTTTCGCATTTAATTCAACTCCCAATCTCATTCGGGACCTACAATAACCAAATAAGCACATTACATATGTGAAAACATGAATCATTTTTTTTACCCGACTGGGACTTGAACCTTGGACTTATTATTACTAAGCCAAGGCGCTACCAACTACACCACAGAAGGTTAAAGGGAAACAAACCTCACAGCTTATATCTGCTATGGTAGGAATGAACGCATTCTATCTGAATGCCACTATGTTCATATTACAGTTTCCCCAACCTCACTTGTGGTTTCGTTTTTGCATTTAATTCAACTCCCAATCTCATTTGGGACCTACAATAACCAAATAAGCACATTACATATGTGAAAACATGAATCATCTTTTTACCCGACTGGGACTTGAACCTGGGACTTATTATTACTAAGCCAAGGCGCTACCAACTACACCACAGAAGGTTAAAGGGAAACAAACCTCACAGCTTATATCTGCTATGGTAGGAATGAACGCATTCTATCTGAATGCCACTATGTTCATATTACAGTTTCCCCAATCTCACTCGTGGTTTCGTTTTCGCATTTAATTCAATTCCCAATCTCATTCAGGACCTACAATAACCAAATAAGCACATTACATATGTGAAAACATGAATCATTTTTTTACCCGACTGGGACTTGTACCTGGGACTTATTATTACTAAGCCAAGGCGGTACCAACTTCACCACAGAAGGTTAAAGGGAAACAAACCTCACAGCTTATATCTGCTATGGTAGGAATGAACGCATTCTATCTGAATGCCACTATGTTCATATTACAGTTTCCCCAACCTCGCTCGTGGTTTCGTTTTCGCATTTAATTCAACTTCCAATCTCATTCGGGACCTACAATAACCAAATAAGCACATTACATATGTGAAAACATGAATCATTTTTTTTACCCGACTGGGACTTGTACCTGGGACTTATTATTACAAAGCCAAGGCGGTGCCAACTTCACCACAGAAGGTTAAAGGGAAACAAACCTCACAGCTTATATCTGCTATGGTAGGAATGAACGCATTCAATCTGAATGCCACTATGTTCATATTACAGTTTCCCCAGCCTCACTCGTGGTTTCATTTTCGCATTTAATTCAACTCCCAATCTCATTCAGGACCTACAATAACCAAATAAGCACATTTCATATGTTAAAACATGAATAATTATTTATACCCGACTGGGACTTGTACCTGGGACTTATTATTACTAAGCCAAGGCAGTACCAACTTCACCGCAGAAGGTTAAAGGGAAACAAACCTCACAGTTTATATCTGCTATGGTAGGAATGAACGCATTCAATTTGAATGCCACTATTTTCATATTACAGTTTCCCCAACCTCATTCGTGGTTTTGTTTTTGCATTTAATTCAACTCCCAATCTCATTCAGGACCTACAATAACCAAATTAACACATTACATATGTTAAAACATGAATAATTTTCTTTACCCGACTGGGACTTGTACCTGGGACATATTATTACTAAGCCAAGGCGGTACCAACTTCACCACAGAAGGTTAAAGGGAAAGAAACCTCACAGCTTATATCTGCTATGGTAGGAATGAATGCATTCTATCTGAATGCCACTATGGTCATATTACAGTTTCCCCATCCTCACTCGTGGCTTCGTTTTCGCATTTAATTCAACTCTATAGCAGACATAAGCTGTGAGGTTTGTTTCCCTTTAACCTTCTGTGGTGTAGTTGGTAGCGCCTTGGCTTTGTAATAATAAGTCCCAGTCAGAGTAAATATAATTCATGTTTTCACATACGTAATGTGCTTATTGGGTTATATATATATATATATATATATATATATATATATATATATATATATATATATATATATATATATATATATATATATATATATATATATATATATATATAACAAATAATATGATATAAATAATATGCCTCAATATATATGACACTATATTCAAAATACATTCCTGGGAAACAAGTTATGTCACTATAATATATATATATATATATATATATATATATATATATATATATATATATATATATATATATATATATATATATATATATATATATATATATATATATATATATATATCAAAAGATCTTTACCCACTTACCCTGAGGTTGACCCAAGTAAAGCGGTGGTGGTGGTGTAAGGGTAAATGGTTGGCGACCCTTTATCCCCAAAGAACTAAGATGGGTGAGTGGTATTCTAGTGACTTTACCATCAGTTAAGTTTTGCGAGATCTATTATGCATAGTTTAGACAGCTTTTTTGCTTGGCTTCACTCCTTATCATGTGAATATTACTTCTATTTATTCATCTTATACTTGTCACATCTATTTCATAAGATTATTTACTGTTGTGGCATTTATAATATGTGTAGGCAAACTGTTCCCGTTAATAACTTCTGTTAAAGAAAGAGAATGTATGTAAGCGTGCGTGTAATTACCAGGATAATACTGCCGAGAAGATAAAAATACCGAAGAAAAAACTTTTGGAAAACCCTGTATGAAAACCATTTTGTACGTTTCAGATTGAAAAATAATCCAACCTAAAGTCAACATTAATCTCCTTCCCCCCCGAAAAAAATAAATAAATAAAAAACTACTTTCATTTATATACCGTTTTTTTTAATCAAACCAAAATACAGTTTCTTAAAAAAAAAAAAAAGTTTGGCAATCATTTCTATATCCGATTTAGCGTGTAAAATACAATCCAGTAGTATTAAAACCTTAAACCTGACGTAAAACCAAATCACAGTTTCATAAGAAAACATATCACAAATAATTTCTTAACCTAATTTAACGTGTAAAATACAAACCAGAGCGTGGTAAAACCTTGAATCAAACGTAAAAAAAAAAAGTCTGCCAATAATTTCTAAACCCGATTTCGAGTGTAAAATACTGACCAACAGTTTAAAAACCTAAAACCTGAAGTTAAACCATAACACAGTTTCATATGTAAATATATCTGTCAATCATTTCTGAACCCTAGTTCGGGTGTAAAATACAAACCAGTGTGTGGTAAAACCTTAAACCAAACGTCAAACCAAAACACAGGTTCCTATGTCAACACATCTGTCAAACATTTCTGAGCCCTATTCCGGGTGTGAAATACAAACTAGTGAGTATAAAAATTCTACAAACAAACAAACACGTTCAATTGCATTGGTTGAAAGTCAAGAACAAATCAAATGCAATAACAAATGTTGACAGTAAGAGTCTCAACAAATATAATAATTCACGTTTTGTGTCAAAATTAGTCCCCGTTCGAATGGGGGTGGACACAGACTTGTTGAAGCTGGGGATCCCAACATAGCCTAAATAAATATCTTCAATCAAAAACTAACATTCTCTACATACTGACATACTGTCTGCAGCCCTTTTGCAATTTGACAGAAAATAGATTTATATAACAGGGGACAACGGTAGCGCAATGGTTGGAACACTAGAATGGGGAATAAAAATCCCGTGATCAAGCCCAACTCAGGGCGTTAGGAAGGGTATCCAGGCTTAATTCCTCAGCTCTAACATGTCTGTGTCCACCCCCGTTTGATTAATAGTGACACAAAACGTAAAAAAATCATATGAATTTAACACTCACGTTTGCCTCGAGATGGATCTGGAAATGAAAGGGAATTTTGATTAATTAATCTAATGTAATTATTTTAATGTTATTATAATCCTTATTATTATTATTATTATTATTATTATTATTATTATTATTATTATTATTATTTTCATTATTATTATTATTATTATTATTATTATTATTATTATTATTATTATTATTAGAAGTAGTAGAGGTATTCGTAGTATTTTTTTTTTAATTATCATTGATATTTTTTTATTATTATTATTAGTAGTAGCAGTAGTAGCACAAGTAGCACTAGCTGTACTCGTAATAGTAGTAGTAGTTATTATTATTATTATTATTATTATTATTATTATTATTATTATTATTATTATTATTATTATTATTATTATTATTATTATTATTAGAAGTAGTAGAGGTATTCGTAGTATTTTTTTTATAATTATCATTGATATTTTTATTAGTAGTAGTAGTAGTAGCAGTAGTAGCGCAAGTAGCACTAGCTGTACTCGTAATAGTAGTAGTAGTTATTATTATTATTATTATTATTATTATTATTATTATTATTATTATTATTATTATTATTATTATTATTATTATTAGAAGTAGTAGAGGTATTCGTAGTATTTTTTTTATAATTATCATTGATATTTTTATTAGTAGTAGTAGTAGTAGCAGTAGTAGCGCAAGTAGCACTAGCTGTACTCGTAATAGTAGTAGTAGTTATTATTATTATTATTATTATTATTATTATTATTATTATTATTATTATTATTATTATTATTTTCATTATTATTATTATTATTATTATTATTATTATTATTATTATTATTAGAAGTAGTAGAGGTATTCGTAGTATTTTTTTTTTAATTATCATTGATATTTTTTTATTATTATTATTAGTAGTAGCAGTAGTAGCACAAGTAGCACTAGCTGTACTCGTAATAGTAGTAGTAGTTATTATTATTATTATTATTATTATTATTATTATTATTATTATTATTATTATTATTAGAAGTAGTAGAGGTATTCGTAGTATTTTTTTTATAATTATCATTGATATTTTTATTAGTAGTAGTAGTAGTAGCAGTAGTAGCGCAAGTAGCACTAGCTGTACTCGTAATAGTAGTAGTAGTTATTATTATTATTATTATTATTATTATTATTATTATTATTATTATTATTATTATTATTATTATTATTTTCATTATTATTATTATTATTATTATTATTATTATTATTATTAGAAGTAGTAGAGGTATTCGTAGTATTTTTTTTTTAATTATCATTGATATTTTTTTATTATTATTATTAGTAGTAGCAGTAGTAGCACAAGTAGCACTAGCTGTACTCGTAATAGTAGTAGTAGTTATTATTATTATTATTATTATTATTATTATATTATTATTATTATTATTATTATTATTATTATTATTATTATTATTATTATTATTAGAAGTAGTAGAGGTATTCGTAGTATTTTTTTTATAATTATCATTGATATTTTTATTAGTAATAGTAGTAGTAGCAGTAGTAGCGCAAGTAGCACTAGCTGTACTCGTAATAGTAGTAGTAGTTATTATTATTATTATTATTATTATTATTATTATTATTATTATTATTATTATTATTATTATTATTATTATTATTTTCATTATTATTATTATTATTATTATTATTATTATTATTATTATTATTATTATTATTATTATTATTAGAAGTAGTAGAGGTATTCGTAGTATTTTTTTTTTAATTATCATTGATATTTTTTTATTATTATTATTAGTAGTAGCAGTAGTAGCACAAGTAGCACTAGCTGTACTCGTAATAGTAGTAGTAGTTATTATTATTATTATTATTATTATTATTATTATTATTATTATTATTATTATTATTATTATTATTAGAAGTAGTAGAGGTATTCGTAGTATTTTTTTTATAATTATCATTGATATTTTTATTAGTAGTAGTAGTAGTAGCAGTAGTAGCGCAAGTAGCACTAGCTGTACTCGTAATAGTAGTAGTAGTTATTATTATTATTATTATTATTATTATTATTATTATTATTATTATTATTTTCATTATTATTATTATTATTATTATTATTATTATTATTATTATTATTATTATTATTATTATTATTATTAGAAGTAGTAGAGGTATTCGTAGTATTTTTTTTTTAATTATCATTGATATTTTTTTATTATTATTATTAGTAGTAGCAGTAGTAGCACAAGTAGCACTAGCTGTACTCGTAATAGTAGTAGTAGTTATTATTATTATTATTATTATTATTATTATTATTATTATTATTATTATTATTATTATTATTAGAAGTAGTAGAGGTATTCGTAGTATTTTTTTTATAATTATCATTGATATTTTTATTAGTAGTAGTAGTAGTAGCAGTAGTAGCGCAAGTAGCACTAGCTGTACTCGTAATAGTAGTAGTAGTTATTATTATTATTATTATTATTATTATTATTATTATTATTATTATTATTATTATTATTTTCATTATTATTATTATTATTATTATTATTATTATTATTATTATTATTATTATTATTATTAGAAGTAGTAGAGGTATTCGTAGTATTTTTTTTTTAATTATCATTGATATTTTTTTATTATTATTATTAGTAGTAGCAGTAGTAGCACAAGTAGCACTAGCTGTACTCGTAATAGTAGTAGTAGTTATTATTATTATTATTATTATTATTATTATTATTATTATTATTATTATTATTAGAAGTAGTAGAGGTATTCGTAGTATTTTTTTTATAATTATCATTGATATTTTTATTAGTAGTAGTAGTAGTAGCAGTAGTAGCGCAAGTAGCACTAGCTGTACTCGTAATAGTAGTAGTAGTTATTATTATTATTATTATTATTATTATTATTATTATTATTATTATTATTATTATTATTATTAGAAGTAGTAGAGGTATTCGTAGTATTTTTTTTATAATTATCATTGATATTTTTATTAGTAGTAGTAGTAGTAGCAGTAGTAGCGCAAGTAGCACTAGCTGTACTCGTAATAGTAGTTGGTGTTATTATTATTATTATTATTATTATTATTATTATTATTTTTATATGAATCAAATAAATGTTCCATTTCTTCCACTGGATATATCAATTATTTCAAAACAAGACTTCAGGAAACCTCAGAACACAGAATATCTTCACTGGCCTACTTAAGGACTGAAACGGAACCGCAGAGATGAGAAACATCTTACAAAAATAACGTAACCTAATTATCAATTAGAAAGAAGAAATGGAAGGAAAAGACGAAGAATCTTTCTGTCTAGATGTAATTTAGTGCATATAATAATAATAATAATAATAATAATAATAATAATAATAATAATAATAATAATAATAATAATAATATTAATCTTAATAATAATGCTCCGGTTTGACGTCACGGACTCCCTTTTCTACCAAGGGCTAGGACGGTTGCCTTCTTGCGAAGGACTTGTCTTGGCAGATGTAACCGTTACCCTGAGTGCATGCCCTTGCTAACCTCACACCGTGACGGGGCGCGAACCCTCGACCTGACGCCTCAAAGTCACGGACGCTACCGCTTGAGCCACGGTGACTAAATAATAATAATTGTTCCGGTTTTACGTCACGGACTCCCTTATCAACCAAGGGCTAGGACGGTTGCCTTCTTGCGAAGGACTTGTCTTGGCAGATGTAATCCTTACGCTGAGTGCATGCCTTTGCTAACCTCAGACCGTGACGGGGCGCGAACCCTCGACCTGACGCCTCAGAGTGACTAAATAATAATAATAATAATAATAATAATAATAATAATAATAATAATAATAATAGTAATAATAATAATGAGCAGGAGGCGGCGGAAGCGGGTACAAACACCCAATTGTGAAAATCCTTCATTGACTTGAGAAAGTAATTCGTACAATTAAAACTACATTTCAATGCTACGTTGCTTCAGTTGAAAACCTAAAACTCATCTTAAAAATAATAAAAACAATAACGGAAGGAGAAAAAAATAAACACACACAAGCTTATATAAATGTAAAAAAATAAGAACATTCACAAAAGAAACGGACATGTGTATGTAGTTCATTACAATTTTCCATGACAAAACCTGCTAATTACAATCATGTCACGTGTCAAATGTCATATTGATCAAACCTGTTTATTTTTATTTTTAGAAAAAATATAATGGGAATACGTTTACATCCACTCTAAGTGCTTCATTAATTCTGTGAAACTTTATCCATCCCATGGATGAGGCCACATTACTAGGCTCGGCTCTAGTAAAGATGAGTAACTCCCACTACCACATTAAGTTCAATAAGGAAGCACATAATTAGGTTAGGTTAGGTTAATTTAGTTGACCTGCATTGTAAATGTAAGTAGCTCTCGAGCAACCTGGGGATATTTTTCTTTACAAGATCCCTAGGCTAATCTGCAATGAGCAGATAAGAAGGCAAAAGAGATTTTCCCGCCCCTACTCAGTGCTGTAAACTGGGATGGGTGGGTGTGGAAAAGTGTCGTCACGACATGCTAAGGCTGTCTCTATCGCTTGTCACGTTAGTATCCAGGCTGTTGGAATAACCAGTCATATTAATTTAACGCCAAAGAAGACGTAAACAAGAAATCTCTTGCGATTTTTACTAATATAGCCTACAACATAAATATCAAAACAAAATGCGAGCGGGATAAAAGCAGGTATCAGATCGAAAATTTATTCCGTGAACTGGAGAAAAACAAATGAATAAAAATGCTAGATAAGATGTTCCATGCCGCATGGGAATTGACTGTTGACTTCGGTTGGGGGAAAAAAGAGAGAGAGAAAGCCAGAGCAAATAAACTTGCTTGGAATTGGTATATATTGTGATTTTCCCTGGCTAGGGAATCAAATGAGCTTTATTGAGAGAGAGAGAGAGAGAGAGAGAGAGAGAGAGAGAGAGAGAGAGAGAGAGAGAGAGAGAGAGAGAGAGAGAGAGAGAGAGAGAGAGAGAGAGAGAGAGAGAGAGAGAGAGAGAGAGAGAGAGAGAGAGACTATTGAAATTTTTACACATCATAGGCGCATCGAAACAAATTTAATATGGAAGATATAATTATAACACTATGGATATCTGAAAAGGTAATGTGGTTAAAAATTAGAACAGCTTTACTCTGTAATTCGAGAATTCCTTTTTCTCCTACATTTTTATAGTCTAATCATAGAAAAATAAGCCAATGCTCTGTGCCTTACTATCCTGAGCCTATGTATTATATATTTCTAAATATATAACTGTAATATCTATACTGTATATGAATAACCGCCTTATTTGTCACGCTAGTGGACGTACTGTTCCCTTAATCACTTTGCAGGATGCCTCCCAGGGAAATTGTCGTACCACATAAAATAAAATCCTAATTCCGGTTTCCTTAACGCAATTTGCTTGAAAGATTGTATTATCTTTTTTATACCACAAACTGAACCTTGGTGCTTTACTTATACATTGTTATTTGTCTTATACCTTTTCTTAAGTGTTTCATCCTTAAATGCAACAATAAAATAGAAAGGGAAATGCTGGTGCATAAACTTGGACCAAAAAAAAAAAAAAAAAAAGTTCTCCGCGAACTGCTTGATGCAATGGAAAAACAACATGAAATCCAGGAATGACAAAAACTTGATCCAATTTGTCGCATATCAAACAATTTATTTTTTCGTTTTCTTAAACATTCTGCGATACAAGTTTTACGTGCTAGATCCTCGGAATATTAATAATGAATTCCCCGGTTGGAGTATACTTTCGCTGGAGGCGCCATGCTTACGTACAGGAGATTGGGAGACTTTCGAAAATTGTGAAGGTGTGTTAGCCGATACGGCAGTTGAACCAATTCCTGCCGCAACTGTTCCGGACATTGCATCAACAACGCCGATTGTTGATTTACTGTACGCGGTTTCTGAAACGACTAACGTTGCTCCTGAAACTGAAATGACTCCTGAAATGACATACCTCATTCCTGAATCTTAAAAAAAAAAAACATGACAAATATGACAATCTCACCCATTGAAAGTAATTCAGCAAATCCTCAGAGGACGACGTCATTGTCCAGTACAGCACCGGCTTCAGAGGGAGGGGGGCGTAATACCGAACATCCTCCTTCACCCATGTCTGGGACAGTTCGATGTTAAGTCTTCCTTCAGTTACGGTTCTCTTTCTATGCCTACATCAACACCGAATATTCTTGGATATTCGTTATATATGTCTTATTATCTCTTCACATCTGACAAGTCACAATACACTCCTCATCTCCGTTTCTCTCTATGTTTTCTTCGTGCCCAAGCTCGATGAGGGTAAATTTATTTTAATTTTATTTTTGGCCTGTCCTGGTGTCACAATAATATATATATATATATATATATATATATATATATATATATATATATATATATATATATATATATATATATATATATATATATATAACTTCTCCCCAAACTGTTTTCCTTTTTTGATGTCGGCTACCCCCCAATTTAAGGGGGAAACAGCCAAGGTATATGTATGTATGTATATCTATCTATCTATATATATATATATATATATATATATATATATATATATATATATATATATATATATATATATATATATATATATATATATACACCGAAACTGACGTTCGGCGGCCTTGCTGGGGATTACATTATGGATGTCCTTTTTGAAGCTAATGACACTTATATCTGAATTATAGAACTGAATGGATTAAGAAAAGTGGTCGGATGTTCAGAAAATCGAGATGATTAAAGCTAGGATGGTGGGAGATGCTGAAAACCTACTTTCAACAGGTGAAGACTGGACAACCACGGATGATTGGCATATCTTCAAATCGAGTTTCTTGCCGTGTATGTCTTTCTGACTGAACCTAGTGAATGGCCAGGGGAGCAGTTCCATATGTTTTGGGGCAGGATTACAAGCAATAGCAAATGCTATGGAGGGGGGAGGGGGCTTTGTTTCCCCATATCATGTAGTAGGTTGGCCCATGGCACCAACTGCCCGTTGCAATACTACACCTGAAGGGGCTATTGAACTTAAATAAACTGTCCAGGACAGTTCGATGTTAAGTCTTCCTTCAGTTACGGTTCTCTTTCTATGTCTACATCAACACCGAATATTCTTGGATATTCGTTGCACATGTTTTATTATCCCTTCACATCTGACAAGTCACAATACACTCCCGATCTCTGGTTTTCTCTATGTATTCTTCGTGCCCAGGCCTGATGAGGGTAGATTTATTTTTTATTTTTTTGGCCCGTCCTGGTGTCACAATCATAAAAAAAAAAAAACATTCCATATATTACTCCCATAACTAGGAAATAAATTGAAAGACATCACACCAAGATAATACACAAAACAAAAATAATTGAGTTTATCCTGTGCGTTCTTATATGGAAGTCTTCTTGAAAATATACATATATCAGAACTCCAACTGTGCAAAATTCTTCATGAAATTACTTTTATTTCTTAAGATAATCAGTGATTTTCTTTGAAGAAAAAAAAGTATTGTTGTATATCAAATGTTATGATTTTGCAAACTGTAATTATAATGGGCGTCGTGTTATATTTTCTATAAATATTCCACCGTAATGGGTTGATATTCTAACATGGAAGAAGATACCGGAAGTTACTGACTTTGAAAGAAAAAAACATACACTCTACCCAGTCTAAACGTCGTCATAATTCTTTGTATGAGTCCATGTCAAAAACAAAGCATGGCCTTCTCTTCCATGTACCGTGTGACCTGACCTTTCCCATCAAACTACTCCTCTTCTCCTTTCAAAGT
Source organism: Halocaridina rubra (assembly GCA_037179515.1). NCBI lineage: Eukaryota > Metazoa > Arthropoda > Malacostraca > Decapoda > Atyidae > Halocaridina > Halocaridina rubra. The sequence continues at coordinate 18,755 of JAXCGZ010006051.1, forward strand.
CTCTCGCTCTCTCTCTCTCTCTCCCTTTAATCCTCTCTAAGCGAAAGATAATAATCAATTCTCCCTTCTTTTTCCCCTCTCTGCACTTTGCTCCCCCTTTTATTTCATATATATATATATATATATATATATATATATATATATATATATATATATATATATATATATATATATATATATATATATATATATATATATATAAAACTTAAAACTGGGTCTGGTGCCTGCCGATATAGTCCTAAAATAGCGCTACTTCGGCAGCATATGTCCGAACGGGCTACCCTGGAGAGAGAGGGAAAAAAAAATAAATAAAATAAAAATTATTCAGTTTGCGTGATGGATAAACTTTGTGCCGACTCCGCCACATAAGCATATTAAAAAAAATAGGTGCTTTGTCAAATAATTGCGGATTATCCACCTTCAGGCACTGAAGCGCTGACCTAATTATGAATATTAAATACGAATTTTGCGGCAAAATACCTGGTACCAATGATAATTATTTATTTGCATTGCGCTTCTGCTCACGGTTGAAATTCAGCTGCTGGATCCATGCATCTTCATTTTATTACCGGTACTTTTTTTTTTTATTTGGGTGACATGCTGCTAGCACAAATAAGACTGAACGTTTTTTATATCTTGTCATGACCTAGTTACATGCATGCATACTGAGTAACTGTAATTGAAACATGCATTACTACCGCATGGTTATTTTTTCCCAATGTTAACTCTTATATAAGAATTATGTAAATTACTAACCAATAAACAGGCCCAGTCTCAGATATGTTTGTTGGTATTGCTTCTTTGCTCTGTTTATTAATGTTAAATTTCATGATGTTCTTGTGTTATTTTTACTGTATATAATATTGACAAAATTAAAGATTACTTGCTAGTTGATTTTATTATATATTCCAATTCACATATTGTGAACACTGACCTATATATAAAATTCCAAGGCTACATATATATTTTATAAGTAGTGCATATTCTGCGTGCTAACATTTTCACTTGAATTTTATTAACTTCATTCATTTCTGGTGTCTTAGTTGTGTTCTTATAATGTTTATTACACCATATGGCGTAAGTGTAAACATTCTTATCCTTTCCAAATATAATTCATCTAAACTTGGGTCACCACAGCTAAAGGGTTCCTTTAAATTTTAGGGTTAGGTTAGAGCTATTAATATTTTGAAATGTCATCTTATAAACCTTGTGGTTACCACTCTCACTTTCAGAGCTCAATCTCCCG
>JAXCGZ010006051.1:22500-32500 GCA_037179515.1 Halocaridina rubra
AATGAAAAAATATCGAAAACCACTGAACAACAATAATTTTTATAATTTTATTTTCTTATCTAAGGGTGAATTAACCTCACCTGACCAAATCAGACTTAACTAATTATACATTTCATGAAATTTTTTTTCCCTAAATAGAGGTTTGGATATAAACAGTAAAAAAAAAAAATCCCAAACAAGTGCAACAATAATCTTAACTTATTAACTCAAAAACATCATAGTTGGAAGTGAACAACTTAACCTAACCTAATATAATAGTTAATGAGTTATTCCTAACTGGATGAATAACAGTAAACATAAGCCATTATTTCAATTCTAAAACCGAACAAATCTAACCAAACTTAACCTAATCTCATTTGTTGCTAAAAACAAGACAATAGTTGTTGTTCTCATATAATGTCATCATATTCTCCTTAATATGGGGTGTGAAAGTAAACATTCTCCCAACACAAAATTTTTTATTTTACGATAAAGAAAGAAATTTAATGTTGAATACTGAAATATAGGCCTACCTTTTCTAGAAATGACGCTTACGGCCTGCTTCACTTTGTACATTTTCACGGAACTTTTTGAATTCATTCATTATAATAGTCTGTTCCAGCGTATTACGAATGCACAAACGAATTCATGATTTTCTTTCACAACACAATAGTAAGAATCACTTACACTAATCACTTTCTCAATTCTAAACGCAAATTTGTTCAATAACTGGAGAAAAAACGTACACAGTTGTATAAAACGTTCACACACAATAAGTGGATAAATAAACGTACATTCGTTTAGAACTGGACGCACACATATTTCTTTTAACTTAAGTAATTAAGACTCAAAATAAACTACAGATCTTTTAAAATCCTAATGGTGATATATTCAATAATTGGAGAAAAAAAAAACCGCAGTCTTTGCACACAGAACATGTGCAAATCTTTTCACTACACTCATTATTGAAGTATAAACATAACTTTTAGGAATTCAGTCTTTTTTTCATATATGAAAAGAGTTTCACAACGTAAAATAAAATTCACTGAATTTCATATTCTAATCCGCTAATTACCCGATAGCATTTACGGATACGAGAAACCGCACGCAACACTCCCACAAGACACCTATTAAGCAACTGCTCATACCTAATCCCACCTCCTCTCGTCCATGCATTTAAAAATTGCAATTTTAATTATTTTTTTATTTTCTTTTATTTATTTCTCTAATAATCATTCACATACTATAATTATATGTATGTAACTAACAAGAAAATTACAAATCCAACGAAACAAAATAGTTGAAATCAAATATATATAGAGTGATGGCTTTAAAAATTATATTATAAATAATAATAAGAAACTCAGCCATAAACAGGAGATCTTGTCCATACATGAAAAATATTTCCATTTTCTTTATTTATTTTATTCGTGTATAATATTTATTGACATGCTACTTATATCTGTTTGTAAGTTTTAAGAAATTTACAAATCCAACGAAATAAAATACGTAAAATTAAATATATATTGAGAGTTGGCTCTTGGAATTATATCATAAATAATTATAAGATTCTCAGCCTTAAAAAAAATGGCAGAGCATCTTGTCATGTTGCTTTCAGAAACTGCCATTTTTACTATTTTCAATTCATCATTAACATAAAAGGATATCTCTTCTGCCCATCGACACAATACCATGAACTGTCATTTACAAGAAAATAGCAAAACCAACGATACAGAATAGTTACAATTGAAAATAATATGCATCAAATGAGACCAGGAAAAATTATATAAATTGTAATAAGACATATCTTCGCCAGCTGAATGACGCAGACGACAGACAACACTCAGTTGTGCCGTGCTTAGTATGAGCTGAAAAGTGTCTTGGGTGAATTTAAAGACCAGTTTGTACATTAAATATTACTGTGGATAAGTACTTGGAGAGTAAATGCAGTGTATGAAATGTTAAAGACGTGATTTGTGTACTTGCAGTGCAACAGTATTATGTGGATTTTTTTCTTCCATTAAGGTAAGTGTGTCTAAAGCAATTTTGTTGTCATAAAAGGTAATACTTTAACATTTTCTAGTTATCGAGAATAATATAAATCATATGTCTCCTTAACGTTTTTTAATAGTGGACGTACCACGGGATGGAAGATGATGGGATGCGAGTAAATTTATTTTCAAAAGAGGTCGGGTACAAACACCTTACTGGAGTTCGCTTCCCCCCCCCCATGTTTTCTTGAAGTGTACTTTCTTTACCTTATTATATCTTTAAATAGCCTCGGTATACCTAATCAAGTCTAGGTTAGGATGCTTTAGTGAGGAGCATTTAGTATAGGCTAACAGACAATTGGAAAAATGACGAAGAATTTTTTACATTCACACCCTTAAGTTATTTATAGTCACAATTTTTTTCCTTAACTGGAATAAACTAACCTAACCTAACCTTTATAACATGAGAGCAGTTGAAGACACAAAAATCTCTGAAAAACTATGCCGAAACGCGTAAAGTTAACCCAGTTCTTGATTACTTTAGAATCTGCTGATATGCAGTTGTGAGGTTTTGTCGGATTACCAATTTGAGTTACTGGAATGATTAGCTTTTATTTGAAAATTAGTTTTTTTTGGTCATTATTAATTATATTTTCGATAATTTTTTTTTTACATTATTACACTTTTCACATCCTGACTCTTTTATTCAGGTTAAGAAGGCTATGACCCTATAAATCGTAGTGAATTACTCATTTTAAGATTAAGATATTACAGGTTAGGAAAAGCTAGGTAGGTCAGTAATAATTTTCGACGGTTCCGAGGGTCAGTTTCATCCTAAAATAAAAAGCAGGAAATACGTAAATTTCACTGCCAAAGGGAGGGAGATGGGTGAAATTATAATATTTTATCTTATTTTGATACCATTTCACCATTTAATTCTTATTCTATGCTATTGAAGTAGGTCTCGATATTTTAACCTATTTTGTTTTTTTGAATGAAAGTGACTCCCCAGAAACGCTTTAAATTACTAGTTTTTAGGTTAAATTAGCTAAGAGAGTTTAGGTTAAGTAAAGTTTAGTTAAGATAAGTTTCCGACGGTTTTGAAGATCAGATTCTTTAAAAACCATCAAAACCATTGGAAAACCATTATTCTTCACTTCCAAACGGAGAAGGGTGAAATCTTCATACGGATAAGGGTAGACACATGAGTAACTTAAAAAAGTTACTTATGAATAAGTAAAACTGATTAATTATAAGCTGCTGATATACATGCAGTGCCATCCAATGACAGTACAGTAGTAATAGGAATTCATCAATTTTTAGTGTGGCACACATTCAGTATGGAATCTTTAATATGTTATAAAAGATTACCTTATCCGACTGTAATTATTATTGTTATTATTATTACTTGTATAAATTTTATTATTATTATTATTATTATTATTATTATTATTATTATTATTATTATTATTATTATTATTATTATTATTATTATTATTATTATTATTATAATACCCTGTCACTTTAGCATTTTAAGTGTTTAACATTCAAAAGAATTTTTGGCCACTTTCAATTATTGAAGCACAGTTATTGTGCTTAGTGTTCAGAAACAACAAATCAGGAAAATCACCTCATTTTTTTGTATCCAATTTGGGATTACATTTTAAATATATATAATATATTATACACACTTAATTTCTCCTATGAGTATAAGTGTTCAACTTACGATTTTTCTTAGTTGTATTGCATATACTTGCGTTGTATTTTTCAGTTGTGTGTGTGTGTGTGTGTGTGTGTGTGTGTGTGTGTGTGTGTGTGTGTGTGTGTGTGTGTGTGTGTGTGTGTGTGTGTGTGTGTGTGTGTGTGTGTGATTACCTAATTGTGTTTACGGGAAAGAGCCCAAAGCTCGTATCTTCCCGTCTCCTCATCGGTTCCATTTTATACTTAGTGATACTTATCATACCTTGTCCTTAAAACTATGGATTGAGATACCATTAACTACCTCCTCGCTTAGCCAATTCCAATTATCAACTACTCTTACACTGAAAAAGTATTTCCTTACATCCTGCAAAGAAGTTTTCTTACGAAGCTTCAAACTATGACCTCTAGTTCTAGAGCCAGCCATATCAAAATATCGATCCCTATCCACTCTATCATAACCATGAAGGAATTTAAAGACGGTCACCATATCCCCCCTCAATCTTCTAGCTTCGAGTGATGGTAAGTCTAATTCCCTCAGCCTCTCATCATAACTGAGATTGCGTATTTCTGGCACCAGTTTCGTGACATGTCTTTGAACTTTTTCAAGCTTAGCTATGTGCTTTTTCAAGTGTAGATTCCAAAAGGGGGATGCATATTCGAGTTTTGGCCTCACATAGGTTACATAAATATTTCTGAACATTTCCTTGTCCATGTGCCTGAAGGCTACCCTTACATTTGATAAGAATGCATATGCTGCCCTTACTATGCCATTTATATGTATTTCTGGAGACAAATCTGCCAGTATGTTTACTCCTAGATCTCTCTCATTTTCTGTCTCTTGAAGTTGTACTCCAGCCACCGAGTAGTCAAGCTTGGGCCTTCTTGCACTTGTACCCATTCTCATTACCTTACATTTTGAAGTATTGAATTTCATTAGCCACTTTTCTGACCACTCATGCAGATTATTTAGATCCCCCTGAAGTTCTCTACCATTGTTCTCGTTTTTTACTTTCTTCACAATCTTTGCATCATCTGCAAACATATTCATGAATGAATTTACAGACTCTGGTAGGTCATTTACATATACAAGGAACAAAAGTGGCCCTAAAACTGAACCCTGTGGAACTCCACTACTAACTTCTCCATTCAGACACTGAGTGTCTTACTCTAACTCTCTGTTCCCTTCCTTCTAAGTAAGTTTTTATCCATTCCAAAACATTTCCACCTATTCTAGCCATTGATTGCAGCTTCCTAATAAGTCTCCCATGTGGAACAGTGTCAAACGCTTTCTGGAAGTCTAGGAATATGCAATCTGCCCAGCCCTCTCTTTCCTGTAAGATTTGGCTTACCTCATCATAGAATTCTAATAAGTTTGTTACTGTTGATCTACCTTCTCTGAAGCCATGTTGCCTCACTGACAAAAAGTTGAAGGATTCCAAGTGAAGAGAGATATGTTTCCTTAGTAGTTTCTCCATAACTTTGCAAACTATGCTGGTCAAGGAAACTGGTCTATAGTTCAGAGCCATATCCCTTCTTCCCTTTTTGAAGATAGGTATTACATTTGCTTGTTTCCAGCATCTTGGAATCTCCCCGGACTCCAGTGACTTTTTAAATATGATACTTAGTGCCACTGATATTGAGTTTGTGCATTTTTTAAGCACATGAGGGGATATGTCATCAGGACCTGTAGCTTTATGAACATCCAAATGGATCAGCGCTTTGCATACCTCTGTGGCTGTAAGGTTGATGTTCTCTAATACTGACCCTTGAGCTTCTATCTCTGCAATCTGAGGGGGTGGGGTATTTTCTACTGTAAATACTGACTGAAACTCCTTGTTCAATTCTTTGCAGATCTCTTCATCCGTCTCAGTGATGCTTCCATCTGCTCTCTTTAGCCTTAAAACCTGTTCTTTTACCTTCAGTTTTCCTCTGATAAAGCTGTGGAAAAGCTTGGGATTTTCTTTAGCTTTCCTGGTGATGTCCCTCTCATAGTCTCTCTCTGCCTCTCTCCTTTTACTTAGGTAGTCATGTCTTGCTCTTTTGTAGGTTTGCCAGGCATTTATGTTTTTTCTCCTCCTATACCTTTTCCAGCATTTGTCTCTCCACTCCTTAGCTCTTTTACACCCATTATCGAACCATTTCTCTCTGGCATGAATTACACCTACTTTGGTGACAGGTATGCAGCAATCTACTATCTTCCCATATTTCTCACAAAAGATGTCATACATTTCTTGTACAGATTTGTTGTAAAATAAGGTTCTCCAGTCAATAACTGCAAAAAGCTCATTCATTTTGATGTAATCTCATTTCGGATAGTTCCTCCTCATGTCCTCAGTGCCTCTACTTTCAGGCAGAACATCTTCAATGATATACTCCATCAACAACGCACAGTGGTCACTCTTTCCAATTGGTGGTTCATACTCAATTTTTTCAATATCCAACACATTATCTGTGAACACTAGATCAAGTAGTGATGGCTCATCCCCACCCTGGCCCTCATTGGTTCCATTACATGTTGGTGTAGGAAATTCCCTTGTACGCAGTCTAGGAATCTTGTCCTGAATGGTGGGTCAAGATTTATCCAATCTATCTCTTTATGATTAAAATCTCCCATAATCAAAATCCTACATTTTTTTCCCGTGCCATGTTAACAACTGAGTTTATGACTTCAATAGTACCTATATGCCTTTCCTCATAAACTTCTAGCCTATTCTGGTTCCTTGGTGGGTTATATACAACAGTTATTATAATGCTTTCTGACCCAGTATTTATGCATGCAACAAGAAATTCCTTGAACTCACTTTCTATAGCCAAGTTTATTTCTACAACTTGAATCCTTTCACTTATGAGCAGTGCTATCCCTCCACCAGTCCTCTCAGATCTTTCGACCCTTAGTATTCTGAAGCCCTCAGGAAAACTGTGACACTGTTTATGTCCTCACTCAACTTAGTTTCTGTAATTGCTACTATATCTGCCTTACTGTTGCGAATCCTATCTTTTAATTCTACTGCTTTACCAGCTAATCCATCAGCATTTGTGTATAACAATCTTAATGAGGCCCCATCCCCTGATCTTCTGTCATTATCTTCTTTATCTCCCCTTTGTCTGGAAGAACTCTGAAATGAAAATTTGTGTGTGTGTGTGTGTGTGTGTGTGTGTGTGTGTGTGTGTGTGTGTGTGTGTGTGTGTGATTACCTAATTGTGATTACCTAATTGTGATTACCTAATCGTGTTTACGGGAAAGAGCCCAAAGCTCGTATCTTCCCGTCTCCTTATCGGTTCCATTTTAGACTTAGTGATACTTATCATACCTGTCCTTAAAACTATGGATTGAGATAGCATTAACTACCTCCTCGCTTAGCGAATTCCAATTATCAACTACTCTTACACTGAAAAAGTATTTCCTTACATCCTGCAAAGAAGTTTTCTTACGAAGCTTCAAACTATGACCTCTAGTTCTAGAGCCAGCCATATCGAAATATCGATCCCTATCCACTCTATCATAACCATGTGTGTGTGTGTGTGTGTGTGTGTGTGTGTGTGTGTGTGTGTGTGTGTGTGTGTGTGTGTGTGTGATTACCTAATTGTGATTACCTAATTGTGTTTACGGGAAAGAGCCCAAAGCTCGTATCTTCCCGTCTCCTGATCGGTTCCATTTTTTAGACTTAGTGATACTTATCGTACCTGTCCTTAAAACTATGGATTGAGATAGCATTAACTACCTCCTCGCTTAGCGAATTCCAATTATCAACTACTCTTACACTGAAAAAGTATTTCCTTACATCCTGCAAGCAAGTTTTCTTACGAAGCTTCAAACTATGACCTCTAGTTCTAGAGCCAGCCATATCAAAATATCGATCCCTATCCACTCTATCATAACCATGAAGGAATTTAAAGACTGTCACCATATCCCCCCTTACTCTTCTAGCTTCGAGTGATGGCAAGTCTAATTCCCTCAGCCTCTCATCATAACCGAGATTGCGTATTTCTGACACCAGTTTCGTGGCATGTCTTTGAACTTTTTCAAGCTTAGCTATGTGCTTTTTCAAGTGCGGATTCCAAAAGGGGGCTGCATATTCGAGTTTTGGCCTCACATAGGTTACATAAATATTTCTGAACATTTCCTTGTCCACGTGCCTGAAGGCTACCCTTACATTTGATAAGAATGCATATGCTGCCCTTACTACGCCATTTATATGTATTTCTGGAGACAAATCTGCCAGTATGTTTACTCCTAGATCTCTCTCATTTTCTGTCTCTTGAAGTTGTACTCCAGCCACCGAGTAGTCAAGCTTGGGCCTTCTTGCACTTGTACCCATTCTCATTACCTTACATTTTGAGGTATTGAATTTCATTAGCCACTTTTCTGACCACTCATGCAGATTATTTAGATCCTCCTGAAGTTCTCTACCATTGTTCTCGTTTTTTACTTTCTTCACAATCTTTGCATCATCTGCAAACATATTCATGAATGAATTTACAGACTCTGGTAGGTCATTTACATATACAAGGAACAAAAGTGGCCCTAAAACTGAACCCTGTGGAACTCCACTACTAACTCTTCTCCATTCAGACACTGAGTGTCTTACTCTAACCCTCTGTTCCCTTCCTTCTAAGTAAGTTTTTATCCATTCCAAGACATTTCCACCTATTCTAGCCATTGATTGCAGCTTCCTAATAAGTCTCCCATGTGGAACAGTGTCAAACGCTTTCTGGAAGTCTAGGAATATGCAATCTGCCCAGCCCTCTCTTTCCTGTAAGATTTGGCTTACCTCATCATAAAATTCTAATAAGTTTGTTACTGTTGATCTTCCTTCTCTGAAGCCATGTTGCCTCACTGACAAAAAGTTGAAGGATTCCAAGTGAAGAGAGATATGTTTCCTTAGTAGTTTCTCCATAACTTTGCAAACTATGCTGGTCAAGGAAACTGGTCTATAGTTCAGAGCCGTATCCCTCCTTCCCTTTTTGAAGATAGGTATCACATTTGCTTGTTTCCAGCATCTTGGAATCTCCCCCGACTCCAGTGACTCCTTAAATATGATACTTAGTGCCACTGATATTGTGTTTGCGCATTTTTTAAGCACATGAGGGGATATGTCATCAGCACCTGTAGCTTTATGAACATCTAAATCCATCAGCGCTTTGCATACCTCTGTGGCTGTAAGGTTGATGTTCTCTAATACCGGCCCTTGAGCTTCTATCACTGCAATCTGAGGGGGTGGGGTATTTTCTACTGTAAATACTGACTGAAACTCCTTGTTCAATTCTTTGCAGATCTCTTCGTCCGTCTCAGTGATGCTTCCATCCGCTCTCTTTAGCCTTAAAACCTGTTCTTTTACCTTCAGTTTTCCTCTGATAAAGCTGTGGAAAAGCTTGGGATTTTCTTTAGCCTTCCTGGTGATGTCCCTCTCATAATCTCTCTCTGCCTCTCTCCTTTTACTTAGGTAGTCATTTCTTGCTCTTTTGTAGGTTTGCCAGGCATTTATGTTTTTTCTCCTCCTATACCTTTTCCAGCATTTGTCTCTCCACTCCTTAGCTCTTTTACACCCATTATCGAACCATTTCTCTCTGGCATGAATTACACCTACTTTGGTGACAGGTATGCAGCAATCTACTATCTTCCCATATTTCTCACAAAAGATGTCATACATTTCTTGTACAGATTTGTTGTAAAATAAGGTTCTCCAGTCAATAACTGCAAAAAGCTCATTCATTTTGATGTAATCTCCTTTCGGATAGTTCCTCCTCATGTCCTCAGTGCCTCTACTCTCAGGAAGAATGTCTTCAATGATATACTCCATCAACAACACACAGTGGTCACTCTTTCCAATTGGTGGTTCATACTCAATTTTTTCAATATCCAACACATTATCTGTGAACACTAGATCAAGTAGTGATGGCTCATCCCCACCCCTGGCTCTTGTTGGTTCCATTACATGTTGGTGTAGGAAATTCCCTTGTACGCAATCTAGGAATCTTGCCCCAAATGAGTCCTCACCACTGTGTGGGTCAAGATTTATCCAATCTATCTCTTTATGATTAAAGTCTCCCATAATCAAAATCCTACATTTTTTCTCCCGTGCCATGTTAACAACTGAGTTTATGACTTCAATAGTACCTATATGACTTTCCTCATAAATTTCAAGCCTATTTTGGTTCCTTGGTGGGTTGTATACAACAGTTATTATAATGCTCTCTGACCCAGTATTTATGCGAGCAACAAGAAATTCCCTGAACTCACTTTCTATAGCCAAGTTTATTTCTTCAACTTGAATCCTCTCACTTATGAGCAGTGCTATCCCTCCACCAGTCCTCTCAGATCTTTCGAC